>APFE030395600.1:0-21781 GCA_000404065.3 Pinus taeda | reverse complement strand
ATGGAACAAAATGTGGTGGTTTATCCACCCGATGTTTCTGATTGCGGGGAACAATAGGGGAAATGGATTGAAGTTAAAAAATGAAAATAAAGAGAAACACACTAATCCCATGGAAGTTAATGAAGAAAGAGGTCCTTTAGTGTCAAAGAATAAACTCATATTCCAATATAGATTAGAGGGCAATCGAAAAAAAGAGAGTTATTTAGGAATATCAAGAAAGATCTCTTCTAACACCGAAGTGACTTAAAAAATTATAGTAATTGAAATTACACAAAACATACATATATTTTGTCATAATTTTAATTCTATTTCCTTATATATATACTTTATAAATACAATTTATAAATTCACTTAAAAATTCACAAAACTTGAAACCAATACAATAATATTCATTTGCAAAAAACCATAAACAATATTTATCAAAATATTATAAAGTTCACAATACTTAAACCAATATAACAATATTCCTAATCCAATTAACTACCTATATAATATATCTATCCCTCCAAATTTTATATTTATAATACAAACTTTTAATTACAAGCAAACATTTTTTTAAGCTTTAACCCACTAAACTAAAATATCACAATATGAAAATATTATAATTATTAAAATAAAACGTTTTTTAACTTTAAACCACTAAAATAAAATATCTTTCATATTGTGATAATTAAAATAAAATGTCACCATGGAAACACTACATATTCAAACTAAAATAAAATATCACAATATGAAAATATTGCGATAATTAAGATAAAATGTCACCATACAAACACTTCATATTCAAACTCCATAGAAGTAAAGCATTTATATATGCATGCGAAAGAAAAGGTGTTTAATTTCCTAAAATTGTTTTCCTTTTATTTCTTCAAAAAAGAAATCTCCCAGATGTTGGATATTGGACCAGCGAGATTGATTGGTTGCAGTATATTTCCTTTAAAAAAAAACTTTTAACGCAAAATCAAATTTAATAATAATTAATAAAATGAAATCTCACAGATGTTGGCCAAGCGAGATTGATTGGTTGGAGTGTTTTTTTTTTTAAACGAAATTTTTAACATAAAATTAATTCAATTAATTTTTTCTAATTTTATTGTTTTAATTTATAGGGAAATTTTTTTACTGTTATTTTTTAGGTATTTTTATTTGGTAATTACTTAAAAATGATAATCGATAATTTTTAAAATTTTAAGTTTAAATAATTTATTTTACATAATTGAATATTATTGGGATTTAAAGGTGTTTGAATTTATATATGTATTCAAAATGTATATTAAATATAGATCTTGGAATTGTTCGCCAGTTTTAAATGAATTTTTAAGTTTAATAATTTATTTGCATAATTCAATGCTTTTGAGGTTATTAAAGTGTTTAATTATTCATGTATTTTTAAATAATAAAATTT
The DNA here is from genome assembly GCA_000404065.3 of Pinus taeda. Taxonomy (NCBI): domain Eukaryota; kingdom Viridiplantae; phylum Streptophyta; class Pinopsida; order Pinales; family Pinaceae; genus Pinus; species Pinus taeda. The sequence goes on along the minus strand of APFE030395600.1, from coordinate 20,376 downwards.
TGAAATGTATTGTTAGCTTTTTAATGATTTTAAGTTTAAATAATTTAATTTACATAATTCAAATGCTTTTGAGGTTTTAAAAAGTTTGAATTTATTTCTGTATTCAAAAATATATTTTAATAATAAAATCTTAAATTGTATTGATAAATTTTTGTGAATTTGAAATTATATTACCTATTTTTGCGAATTCCCATTAAAAAAACCTATTTAAAATAAAATAACCGGTACAAAATCGAATCTGATAAACATAAGGCAGATGGAAATAATCAATATAAGGTTCTTAAAAATATAAGAATAATATTTAGTAATATTAAAAAAAATCTGGGAACATCAAATCACGATGGAAATAATGTTGAATAACGAGTCTATAAAAGCACGTTATTGGGGGGCACAATGCCGATGCCAATTAGCTTTTGGCTAGGACAGGCTCTAAATGTGTTTGTAGCGTAGAAGCGGAAGGAGAAAAATAGAAATGGCGAAGATCATCGATGGGAAAGCAATTGCCCAGTCTATTCACAACGAGATCGCCGAAGATGTCACTGATCTCTCCAAGAAATATGGCAAGGTAAGCAGTGTTATCTTTCTCCATCATATCAGGCTTAGCTATTTACATAAACTCTATAATTATCTCCTTGTTCAGTCTTCAGAAGTTGTTGTTTGAACCTTTTCTTGCGTTTCCATGTTTAATTGGATAGGTAATGGATCTCAAATGTTACAGAATTAAATCAACAAAAAAAAATACCATTAACCAGAATTCGATGCAGTAAAAGTGATGTTTTATGCTTCTATTAGGAAAGAGTGGTGTTCGAAAGCGTAGATCCCTTGTTTTGTAATAGTCTTTCCCCACTGCTCAAAAGGGAAATGAATGTGCGTTTTTGGGTGCTGGAATGGCCAATCTTGGGAGGTGCAGAATACCTTTGTGCATTGTTTCCAACGTAGGGGTAGGAAATTAATACGACAAAGCTTAGCTTTGAGTAGCATTCATGTCGTTCAGAAGCTTAAATTTGAAGATGTTGTGTAAAAAATGTTGTGTAAAAAGGGCATGTATGCCCCCAAGCTGAGTGCTAGGAGGATAATGAATTTCTTACAGAAAGAGAGGAACGATTGTAACATTTCCAGACCTTGATTTTTTTCTCCTGATGTTCTAACACAAAACACAACTTGCATTTAACCAGAGTATTCAAGTAATATCCTTCGATGTACCTAATGCTAGTTGTGCTTCTAAGAAATCTGTACTAGTCACGAACAACATAGAGATAGAACGTATCCACATTTGCTAGTAGATGAAACTGAGATGCATAGTTGATCAATTTGATCAGATTGGAAGATTAAAAAGGCACTTTATTTGTTTGAACACTCAATAATTAGGGTAGGACTTTTGTAGTATCAGCACTAGATACCACTAGAATTTCACTCTTCTTTCTGTCTTTAACTGTTTAATCCCTGGATGACAAATTCGACCTGTGGTTGACTTTTTATTACAACTACATTCAATAATTTATATTTTAATTCAATTTAACTTAAATATTAAAGTTTAGTGGCTATAAATGGTCAAAATTACAAAGATGAGTAAAAATCAGGAGTGCTAAAGGCTAAAGCATCTCTGTGAGAATTGTAAAAGATATATAAAAGTACTAGGAGAGTGCCGAAATGGAGACTGTTGAACCCTAGAGAGCCCCACAAAAAACACTGGACGAGCGTTGGAAGGGCAACAAGGAAGAAGCCTATAACCAGCAAAGGTGTCAAACATCATTTTTTCTAACATCGAAGACGAAAAAGAAGTGTTTAAAACTTTAATGAGATTATTGCCATCGAAACGTTTGAACTTCTATACCATAAAACTATAGTCGTTAGTTCTAACTTCTCAGAGAGAGACATAGCGTATTTGGGATTGTTGTTGCGGAAGAAATCTGTCCACAAAGAGTCTAACCACATAGATTGTATAGTAAGGCCAAGACAACCAAGAGATCCCGCAATCTAAAAGGATTGCTATTCAGTGTTAAGTACACGAACATAAACAATTAACCTACAAATCGATCTAAAATTCACTTACAAAGAAAGACACTGTACTATCTGTTTGAGCTGGTATTCTGGGCAACATTGTACTGAGTCCATACTTGAGGTTCACTCCCAATTTTCTGCTTGTGTAAGCTTTAACCCTTCTAAACGTTTTTTATCATCTTGTGACTGAAGTCAAATATTTCAAAAGCCATGATTGTTTGATTATTTTCTTGTGATTGGTTTTTTAGCTTGTTGACTCTTAAAAATAATGGATTGGAGCAAGAAATGTTTCTTCCTCTTCCTAATTAGCTTAGACAAGTCAATAGAGCATTCTAACGGGTGATTAAAGCAAAAGAATGATTTGGACATTTCAAAGATGCTATCCACTCTCAGCATGGCTTTGCCTTCCCTGATATGCAACTACTTTTTGAATTAGATACAAACACTTCTCAATTTTCATAAGCAGTCTTCTATGCAGTAAGATCCTCTAGTCACATATCGCTCAGAGACTTTGTCACACACCAAGTTAAATCACAACAACTATGATTATGAAGTGTACACACTGGTTTAAGTACTCAGACACTAATGACACTTCCTTCTTGATAAGGAAGTCGGCCTGCATACAAATCACCAACCTTTGCAGTTCCTCAACTTCCAGTAAAAAACCTAAGAACATTGCCATATGAAATGGGAATCCTAGCTGCAACAATTTCACCTTATGATTAAGTAAAAAAGGGGAACAACAAACAAGGTAGTTAAAAAAGGGGAACAACAAATAAGGTAGTTAATCATTTCAATTGCTCCCTTGCACATGCACTTAATGGGATATTGAATGTCAAGTGGAGCAACTATGAAGATTGGACATAACTTTATCCTTTAAACACATATTTTGAACCTATCATCACGTACTACATATCCAATAGTTGTCAACCAAGTACAATCGATATGAAGTTTTACATGGTACTTTTGCCGTGGAGGTTGGTGCAGCTAAAAGAAAAGTAAAAGCAAAAAAAAGCCACAATGAAAGAAAAAGATAAAATGCAAAAGATGGCTGGGACAAAAATCAGCGCATGGCAAAAAGCCTAGCTTGAGCTCTAACCTCCTCATTATCCATCACCTGATTCCTAGAGCACTTGATGCTCCATCCATAAAAATGAACCCTTGTATTGTCCCAACCTTGATGAGCGATAAACTGCCTCATCATTAAAGGGTAATGAATGCTAAATCTCTCAAATGCAAGCTTGGGTTTGTGGGCTATGCACCCAATTCAAAGCATTATCATAAATAAGTAAAAGGCACACTAGAGGGGTGGAAAAAGTAGGTTGAGGAAAGGGGTAACTCATGCCTCCATGATTGCTCCCTCCTTACATTTATACACTTAGGACGTTGTACCACCATTAGTTGTTCACTTGGCTATGGCACCTAGCCCTGAAGTCATGCCCACTCCATTGCAACCATCTTCACTAGCACCTATGGATTGATGGGTTAACTTGAGACTTGTCACTTCCCATTGGGGGTTGGAAACACCTAATAGGGTTATCCATCTAGCCATCCCCAACATAAGAGAGAGAACACTTATATGGAACTTGGTCTAGTTAGATATTTGAATGTGATCTTTGTGTGAAGTATTGGTTGTGCCCCAAACATTAACTGTTGTCCACTATGATGCATCTATGGTTTTTGTTACCTAGTGATTGCTGATTTACACTTGATCTTGAGAGTGTTTTGCTAGGTGGTTCGCATCACATTAGCAGATGGCTTCTTGAGGTGATTGTCCCACCTCCTCAGCAGAGCAACAAAGGTTGTAGTATCCATTACAACGAGAGAGATTGACTTTGACGATGCAACGTTGCCTACCCAAAGTAGAGCGTTGGGCTATTTGATGACTTCATGTGATGCTTGACACCTCGAGGGACCCTTAGATGCTGAAATGATCAACCCATGAAGTTTGGTGTTGGAGATTTTGATGATGTGCCCAATAGACCTAGGATGTCCCCAAGCTAGCCTTGACACTGTTTGATGCGCATCACTTGTTCCAGAGCCTTGATTATGATGGTCATCCTTGAGATGACGAGGGCTTGTACATCACCTTGGAGCCCTAATGCTGGAGCTATTTAGTGCCACATCACCCCTTTTCCTCTGAGGGTGATGTAGGGCACCTTGGACATGACATGTTGGCATGGAGTGACTTTGGATGTCTTGTACATGACCCCTAAGATGCATCTTGGAGTATGGAGCACTCATTAGCCCTTGTCACACCTTCTGGTGGCTTATTGAGCTCATTTGGAGGATGATGTCACGCTTTTGGAGCATTTATTCCCACATGTGTGAGACTTTATGGAACTTATGTTATGTTTTTGAGCTATGGGGTTGGCTTGTGGTGAGTCACAAAATGACAATCATTAGGTACCTTCCTTTCCTTCCTTTTATCCATTTTTAATTTACCCATAATCATGTTTATCCCTTTTAATGCTTAACACGCGGCATTTAGGCTCAAGGTGCTTTTCAATACATTTCTTTATTTCATTTGATTTCTGATTAGCATTAGAAATAATTAGTATATTATGTATTTACTTTTGAAGTGACAACTCATGTGCGGACAAATTGTTATAGGGTTTTGTTTCACATGCTAGGAAATCATGTTCACCATAAATCACAGTTGTTGCATATCCCTTGCCATAGATTTAAGTCATTTTGTTGGCTACTACAACTATAGGGTTCTCATATGTTTAAAACAGTCGTTGCGGAATCAGACTTGTAGAAGCTTGCTGTGAAATTAGACCTGTAGCAGCTTGTTGCGGAATCAAACCTGTAGCATCCTACTGTCAAATCAGACCTGTAGCAACCTATTGCATAATCTGATTTTCGCCTTTGCATATGGATAATAATTGCAACACTTGAAGGCATTTCGGAGGAGGTTCAAATGCATCATAAACAATGTGCCATAGCAAGATGAATCACTAATAGTACAACTACTTGGGGAAGATAATGAAATAGATATTTCATAAATTTAATTATTGAAGGGAAGATTTTTATGTGCTTAAGTGTGCATATCCACTTTTATTATGAATTTAAAGATCCCCCATATATATGCCATGGATCTAGGGAGCCCAACACCATTAATAATTATTTTTGAACATATTTTGAGCATGTTGTTACAGCCCACATGACTTATTTCGAATTTGATTAGTGGCATCCCAAAATATGTGGGAACTTGGCAAGAATCTTGGAACTATTCTAGTTGTTGTAACTATTTGAGAATATTTTATCCTCAAGTGGATCTATATTTAGATATTTGTTGTAACCATTCGAGGATATTCTCTAGTGGATCTATATTTAGCAAATTGTTGTAACCACTTGAGAATCTCTTATCCTCAAGTGGGTTTTTAGTTTCAAGCAAAGTTTATGTATAAAAGAGCCATCTCCATTCCAAGGGAAGGGGGACTCTTAGAACACAAGTCCAAACCATGATGGAATAGAATAAGTTGTTTGAGTTCTTCCTATTAATTTTTCATCAATTTGTTCTATGTTGCAACTATTACTTCAACAATATCCAATAGCATCGAATCTAACAATTTCATTTCTTCAATTATCCAATGACAATAGGGCAATAGTAGATAGAACAATTAGACAAATGCATAATGAAAGACAACCAAGAGACAAGAGACACAATATTTGGTCAATGATCAGGGAAAAACCCCACTAGGGGGAAAACCCTTGCAAATCTTCTTCTATTAGATTGTCTTCAAATGTTCAATAGAGAGAGTACATCATCCAAGAGTCAAAGTCAAACTTTGACTAGCCAATATCCAATGTCAATACCCAATATCCAAACAATGAAATCAATATACCAATGTCAAATATGATGAGGAAGAGTCAAATATGGTCAATTGTCAATTCGGCAAAAAGTCAACAGGAGTTGACTGTGCTAACCAGTCAAGTCAACAATATTCAAATCAAGGTAAAATCTGTTCCAATTTAATTCGGTCAATGCCTAGTCAATGCGACCACTTTTGATGGTCAAGGATCAGTCAAAATAGCTGCCTGATATTTGGTCAAACTTGGTCAATGGAGATAGAAAATATGTTGTCACAATTTGCAATTTTCTGGTCAAACCAGAAAGTCAACATCAATGAAACTGCTCAGAATTCCTCGATTTGTGTGTCCTTCGATGCGGCCTGCAAAAATTGAATTTTTCCACCCAAAACCGAAGTTGCCAATTTCGCCCTGGTCAACACTAGTCAATGCCCTGCAACAGACCTGCAATTTTCTTGTAACTCGGCCCAATCAAAAACAACCACCTGCCCTTTGCATGAGAGAGAAATCCTTCCAATCTGAGCTATACGAATCAATAGGAATAGAAGAGAGAAGATGTGATATGAGGTGATGAAGTGCCAATTGAGGATGAAGGTCTCTTGTATTTATATGAATCGATGAGGGTGAAAAGACATGTTGTTTGGGCTTCATGAGCCTACTTGATGTTGAAGTCGACCTTGATAATTTAAATATGAGTGGCTTTTAATTCAAAAACACACTTCTCCTTGTCTTATTTGAGTGATATTTAGGTCGATTTTGGTCCTCTCGAAAGAGGAATTCAATGCAATAATTATCTCCATCAAATGAGCTGTCCAAAGTCGAATTTGAGCATAGTTGCATAATTTAACACTCCCTCTCAACTAGGGAGAATTCCACTTGTCAATATTTGTCCATTGATCATCATGTTATCTTGTCATCATGTACCATCTCTGCTTGTCTCTGCTCATCTCATGTTGAACATTCTCAAATCTAAAGAAGAAGAAATGCTGCAGGGGAGCTCTAACTACCAACCTACCTCTATCACCATCAGGGGGACTTTGCTACCACCCATAATCATCATTATCATCATCATCATCAGGGAGCCATAGCTACCACCTGGAACCAAAGACAATGGGTGAGACAAACCTACCCCAAGCGTAGGGATCCCAAAGTCCCTGACAATAGGTGAGATCAACTTATTGGAGGTAAGGATCACACTCTACCCTATTGTCCTTGACCATCCATATTAACCCTAAAGAGTCAGATGGTAGAACACATGCATCCACCAACTTGGGTGAGATGAGATCCACCTACTGCAAGGGGTAGGGATTACACTCTATCCCAAGTGCCTCAACCCATTAGCCAGATGGGAGAGATTGTCCCACAGAGTGGGGAAGACGCTAACTGGGGCATACTCTGACTAGGGGAGATACCAGGTCTCAACATCGTATCGGTTAAAGGCCTCTCATCCCTAGTAGCCCTATAACTCCATTCCACACTCTGGGAGTTCAACCAGGGGGAAGAGCACTGCTCAGTGTTCTTGATCAGCCCATACCCTTATTTGAAAGGGTCATCTCAACCAGTCCAAGACGCTCTTTGAAGACCAAGAACTTCCCTTTTGGCAAAGCCTTGGTGAGGATATCGACTATTTACTCATCTGTAGAAATGTGGAGGAGTCTCACGGCTCCTCTTTGCACCATATCTTGGATAAAATGGTATCTGATCTTTATATGCTTCGACTTGTCGTGGAAAAGAGGATTCTCTGATAAACAAATCCCACTCTTGTTGTCGCAATAGATGACAGTCATATCCAAAACCTGCTCAATTAGCTCTCCAAAGAGCTTCCTTAACCAAACTGTTTCACAACTCACCAAGTCGACTAAAATATACTTGGCCTCAACAGTGCTAAGGGCTATGGATTTTTGCCTCCTGCTCATCCAAGATATCATGGTAGATCCCAGACTAAAACAACATCCGAAAGTACTCTTCCTGTCGACAACATTGCCAACCCAATCTGCATTTGTATATCCATGTAGTCTAACGTTTCCAGCGACATGTCTCAGTCCAAGGTTAATAGTCCCATGTAGATATCTCAATACATGTTTGGCAACAACCCAATGTACACGGTGAGGCTCGGCTATAAACTGGCTCAAAGTATTAACTGCAAAGCATATATCGGGGCGAGTGTTCATGAGGAACATCAGAGTACCAACCAATTTTCTGTACTAAGAAGGATTTGCTAGGTCCGGTCCAATAGCCTCTTCACACAACTTCTTGAAATTCATCTCCATAGGTGTAGGTAAGGACTTGCACTCAACCATGCTAGATCTCTCCAAAAGTTTCACAACATATTTTCCTTGTGAAAGGAAAATTTCACTGACTTTTGCCATACTTCTAATCCCAGGAAATAGTGCATCAACCCAAGGTCTTTCATCTCAAATGCGGAAGCCAAATTCCTCTTACATTCTAGAATGAGAGGGTTTCCACCTATCATGAATAAGTCATCAACATATAATGCCAAAATGAGAGGCATACCTTGGATTGTTTTGAAGTACAAGTTTGGATCAACATTGCTTCTTGTGAATCCCAACTTTATCAAGTAACTCTCGATATGAGCATACCAAGCAGGGGGGGCTTGCTTCAATCCATAGAGAGCTTTCTTCAATCGGCATACATGGGTCTTTCTGTCATGAACTTCAAATCCCGGAGGTTGTTCAACGTACACTTCTTCTTGAAGCAAACCATGTAAAAAAGTGGTCTTCACATCCATTTGATGAAGAGTCCATCCCTGACTTTAGCAAGGGCTACTATCGAACGAATGGTTGTATATCGGGCTACTGGGGCAAATATATCATCGTAATCTTCTCCCTTTTTTGAGAGAATCCACGGGCTATGAACCTTGCCTTGTATTTTTCGATGCTTCCATCAACCCCATGCTTGATCTTATAGAGTCACTGGGAGGTTACCACAAATCTTCCCTTCGGTCTCGACACAATATCCCATATGCCATTTTTCATAATAGACTCATATTCTTTGACCATTGCATCCTTCCAGACTTGTTCCTTCACGACTTCTTCAAAGGTACTAGGTTCAACTTGAATTCTTGGTAGCTGCATGGATTCTTGCTTTCTTTGAAAGTTCCACAAGCAGCAATATGTTTCTTGACATCTTGTAGAGTGTCTTTGAGCCAACGTGGTCTTTTCCTTTTAGGGGTATTGCATGGAGGAGGATCCAAAGGGTCCATAGGCTCCATAGGATCATCAACAATGTCCTTCTCAAAGTCAGGCACAAAAATATCTTCTAGAATATCCATATCATCAATCTTGTCTTAAGGAGGAGGAGGCAGTGGGAGATCCTTTGCTTTTCTAAGGGCAACATCTTCATGGAATGTTATATCCCTGCTAACTTCAACTTTCCTTTGACAAGAAATAGATATTCTAAATGCTTTAAAATCTTCATTATATCCAACAAATGTACCTTTTCTTCTTGTAGCTTCTAGCTTGTTTCTTTTGTCCTTCAACACATGGAAATACACGAGGCAGCGAAAAATTCGGACTTGGCACCTGTGACTACTTCCTCGGGAGTCTTGTTGTCCAAAGCTTGATGAGGTAACCTGTTTTGAACATATATCACCGTGTTTGTTGCTTCAACCCAAAGGAACTTTGGCAGTTTTTGATCATGGAGCATGGCTCGGGCAACTTCTACAATGGACCTATTCTTTCTCTCAACCACTCCATTTTGTTCTGGAGCGTAGGGCACAATGGTCTCCTTCTTAATTCCTTCCTTCTTGCAAAAGTCTATGAATTCATTTGAGATGTATTCCCCACTGTTGTCGAACTTGAAGATCTTTATTTTCTTCCTTGTATGATTTTCAACCAAAGCCTTGAATTCCTTGAATATTTCAAATGCCTCGTCCTTGTGCTTCAAGTAATATATCCATGTCTTCCTTGAAAAATCGTCGATGAAGGTGATGTAATAAAGATGACCCCCAAGTGAATGCACGCGCATTGGATGGTGGACCACATATATCATAATGAATGAGATGAAGGATGTCTTCCGTCTTGTTTTTGCTAGAGGGGAATGGTCCCCTTGTCTTCTTTCCACTAGCACACCTAGGGCATACTCCATCATGATGAGCTTGAACATCGGGGATCCCAGAGACCAACTTCTTTAATTTTGGAAGAGCATCATAATGTAGATGGGCCAACCTTCGGTGTCACAACTCGCTTTGAAGATTTGTATTATGGACCATAGCTAGAAAGGGTCTTTCAGTGACTCTATAGAGTCCTTCAAACCTAGTTCCCAATGTGAAGGCATTTCTCGTGTAGGATTCAACAGGCCAAGTAAGTACTTTTCCTTTAATGAATGCAACCCTGTTAGGCCCCTACACTAGTAGTATAGGGGCCTAACAAACCCCCATTCCTTTATCTTCCAAAGAAAATATGGAAACCAAATTCTTCCTTAATCCCGACACATATAATACATTTTGAAGCAAGATGGATTCCCCACAGTTCAAATGAAATTTGATAGGCCCAAAGCCCTTTACGGAATGAGTGGTATTGTCACCAAGAATAATGTTCAAATTGGTCTCCCTCTCTACCAAATTAGAGAGAACCTCCTTATATCCAGAGAAGTGATGAGAGGCTCAACTATCAACCAACCAACTATCCCAAAAATTCGGAGGAGATGAACTAGATAAGGCAGAAATAAGAATATATTCTGATTGATTAGTAGCATTGCCTTCATACCTGGAGATCCTTGACCTCTTTGGAGGACGATGGCTATCTTCACGATCATCAGGGGAGTTTCTTCATCTTTCATTCCTTCTTCTATCTTCTCTTCTTTCATATGACCTGTTGTTGCTCAAATTGTACAGGGATTGCGACAACGACTTAGGTTGGGGGCTGTCACCGTGATTCCCAACCTCTCTGTTCTAGCTGTCTCCCAACAACAGGCTATGGGGGGTAGACCCTATGGAAATGAAATGAAGAAGGACAAGTTGGGTACCAACTAGTCTAGGAGACACAGTTGAGTGGGCTAGCACTTGGTTAAATCTAGCAAGATTTTAAGGATTAGATTGAATTTATATATATATATATATATATATATATATTTGAGACAGTTGCCTTATGGAGTCAACACTCTTGCTTTATAAAATCGAGACCAAGTACCGGATGGACAACTGTTGCTTTAATGCGTTACTATCCTATGTGAAATGCAATTCCTAGGACCTATGTGAAATGCAAAGATCTTGGTTAATTTTAATTAAATGCCTAATCTAAATATAACCTTTAATCTTTATCTATATTGAGTCTAAACTCTGTAGTAGTTGGTAGAGAGAAGTCAAGGTGAAGCACACAAAGGGTGTGATTAACGATCCCCTCCTTGAAATCTAATGTACCTGGAGCCTCCGACGCTGCAAAGATTGTGGCTCCAACGAACGCAAGGTCACCGTTTTAAATACTAGAAAGGGTAAACTTCTCAAACAAAGATGAAAATTGTGTTCCTATCTCTCTATCAACCAAACTTATGCTTGGAGGTAAGTTTTAAGATGCAAGACTAGCTTTAGATGATAATATGCAATGATGGAGAGTGAGCTTTTAGGCTAAGATTCTCTTTAATGATTTAGTACTTAGATTTTAATCTTGATTTAAAGAAACAAGTACTTGATGGTGATACCAAAAGATGATCTTAACCAAAAAACAAGTGCTAACTTAATCAAGATGATGCCCAATAAGATAAATGTTTTTGTCAAGATGCCTCAAGATAACAACGATATAAACCAATAGAAACAATTTGCTAGCCAAATATTATTAGACAATGTAACCAATGCTTCTTATTTAAATAAGAAAATGCTTATGACTGCTCAATTTAAGATATGCTCAATTGAAACCAAAAGACTTACAAATCCTTTAAGATGCCAATGTAAGGTTATCACTCAACAAGAGATATAAGCAATAAATAAGAATGAGAGTAATGAAATTACTATTCACTAAAGCTCTTGTGTCAAAAGTGATATATATCAATATCAACGAGTTCTTAAGTTTACTTCTTTAAGCAATTGGGTTATTGTACCAATGTGTTTTAAGGGGTGATTTCGTGTGCTCCAAATAACTCCTAATCATGCTTAGTCTTGTCCATGCGCATTAATCCTTGTGCATGTGCCCAAACCCAATGTGGCTGTGCATCCTTTTCCTCTTGGGTAAGTCAAGGAAAGGGCAATCAATTTGTTGTTAGTTTTCTTGGTTTGAGTTAGGGACATTACACTATAAACACTCTAAAAGAAATTCTAGCATAGCAAGTAGCCTTAGAAGCCCTAAAAGGGCTAACATCATCCTCTTTTTTACTGTTTATGCATATCTAACAACCCTAAATCTATTTTCTGCATATCTAACAACCCTAAATCTATTTTCCTTAGTTCAACCCTAATCTCTATTTGGAACCCTTGCTCCTTTCTTGTTGAAGATCAATTGGAGTGTTTCTTAGGCTGCTATATGCCATTGCATGTCCTAATATTGAAGATCATTCAAACCCTAACTTATAGCAACCCATTCATTGGTCTAACTTTAGAGAGCTTGAACTCTAGCATTGGATACCTTGGTCATCTTTGGCCTTGCCAAGCCCTCTTTCCATCTTTAGACCTTCAAACATAAATCATCTTGAGCCCTAGTACTAAAACGCCTTATAGGTGATTTAGGGAAGCCTACCTTGTGGTTAAAATCCCATTGAAGAGTAAGAGGAAGGCTGCATAGGTGACAGTGCAACCCTTCCTCATTGTTGCCGTAAGGTCTGGCCCCTCACCCAGTGAGGCCTTGCACTGGTCTTGTTAGATCTTGCAATAACAATTTCAACTTGGAATCTCTAGTTTTGCACCCAATAACCCTTTGTTAGGTGCTGATTTGAGATTTTGCAATAAAAGTTTTTCATGCCATTCCTTCAATGGTGTTCTAAGTAAGAACTTAAAGTTTTGATTTTATAGTGGTAACAATAAGAAGAAGTGGCATGTCAAAAAAATCTTTTTGATTTGGAACAATTGCCTATTGAACATAAAGGTAACCTTTACAAACTCCCTCCTTGTGAGCTTGTGCATGAGGAGGTGAAATAGGATAATATCACCTATAGAAGCAAATGGGATTAGGGTTTAGATGGATGGTCATGTCCATTGGAGTTCTTATTTGAAGCATAGTTTTCTATTCCTGCCAAGGAGATCCTTATTTGTTGAGCGTAAAATCTCATGCTCATTTGGTTGAATTCTATATTGATTTCTTTGATGATGAGAAAGTTAAATATATTGTTTACATGCTAAAGAAGAGAGCTGCCATTTTTCATTTTTAAGAAGGTTGCCTCGTAAAAAGGATCTCTACAAATGGTATGCTGATAATTGGGGACCTAGAGGCTACAAGTTGTAATCATCCTAGGGATTGGGTAAGGGATATAGTTGTGTAATACTTTACAGGGAGGAGGCATTAGAGAAATTTTGAGGTCTAAAATGGGCCTCCTAAGGAATATTATAAAATAATATTGGAAATAATAAAATAAGATTAGATTACATTATCAAATTTTAGAGGGAAAAAATGAAAAACTACTTTTTCAACTCGTATTTTCAACGTATCTCCCTATGGTTTTACTCATATTTCGAGCGGGAGCACTCGTTGGATGTGGAATTTAATTCCTCATCCAAGGAGTGCCCATGTTGCGTACTTTTGATGGACCTTGCTACAAGAAAAATGAGAAATACATGAAAAAACGTTTTTTTTTCATGTATTTCTCATTTTTCTTGTACCAGGGTCCATCGTAAGTACACAACATGGGCACTCCGTGGATGAGGAATTAAATTCCACATCCAACGAGTGCTCCCGCTCGAAATATGAGTAAAACCATAGGGAGAGACGTTGAAAATACGAGTTGAAAAAGTAGTTTTTTTTAATATTTTTACTTTTTCACTCCAAAAATGGTGAATCATCCCCCATGGATCTTATAAAGTTGATTTTGGTTGTACATTATTGTTTTGAGGCCCATTTTTGACCTCAAAATTTCTCTAATATAACTCAAGTTGTGTTCCTAAATGGAGTTTGGATGATTGTTGGTGCTTTGACTTTTAATCTAGCATTTGTGTCTGAACACAAATATCCTCTTTGGATGGAGTTTTCTCACATATTTGAACACTTCCAATCTTGAATTTAAGATAGTGTTGTCGTTAGCAGCACTCCTTGTTAGAGATAAGCATGGATCACACACTTTACTATCTTTACATCCTAATCTTGCACTTTAAGTTATAAATCCCGTTGCTTCAAAATCTAGCAGACCTTGGAGAGGGGCACCCTACAGGGCTAACACTAGACCAAGTGACAACAATGGGGAGATGACCCATTGTCACCACAACCAAAACCCACCGCTCTTTATGGATTTTCAGTGATGGGAGGAGTCTCGGTATGTGAGAAGGTCACTTAATAGGTATTCTAAGGTTAAGGTACAAGGTGACACAATGAGGCCTTCTACAAGAAAGTCACAATTTAGGCTCAAGGCTCCAATAGAAGGCAATTTGCATTCTTGATAGAGGCTTATTAAATGAGGCACAAGACCAAGGGCTTGATTAGTAGGTTGAGTGTTGGGATAACCAAAGGTCAGTGCTAGGAGAAAGGGTTTACAATAATGATTTTCAATGAGAACAAGGCACATGAAACCCTAAAAAGGCCCCCAAGCTGAAGCTAAATCCAAACTAGGGTTAACTTAGGGCTAGTATCTAGGGTAAAGATATTTGTGGACAAAATTGAGGTGAATGCCTACCAAAAGGAAGGATTTTGTGACAACCACTATCTTCTTGGCACCTAGATTCTCCAACTCCGCAAAATTCTCTTCCCTTGGGAATTCACACCAAGCCCTAGCTTGGTTGGTTGGCCTTAAAGGGGTTGAATCAGGTAAGAAAGGAAGAAAATGAAAATTCTATGGATAAAAGTTAAATTGATCACCAACAAAGGAGGGCCAGTGCCTTATCCTTGGGTGCATGGAGTCTATGAGTTGATTAAATGAGCGAAAGGTTTCTAAGGAGGAAGAATAGTTGATGCCCTAGCATAAAAAACCCTAACAATTACTTATGCAATGGATCAATGAGTTTGATGGGAGAGCTAGTTAAAGTTAACCACTAGGATATTCATTCAAATGTTATTTATGAGTAATGGATGTAATAATGACATCTTGGTACCATTCAATATATATTCAACAAATTAGGGCACAATAGCAAAACCCTATATTCAACATATTCCATACATTAGACATAAAGAAAATAGATATTCAACAATAAGCTCACTTACAAAGATAACATTCAAGATAATCCATGCATTGTTCAAAGACAAGAGTTCCAAAGACAAACGATTTGCTCCAAATATCAAACTGCATTTGTAGGTGACATCTCTACTACAAGAAAAGAGGGCTGAAATTCTCCAAAGGGAGGCCAAAATCTCCAAGTTTTGATGATGATTAGTTATAATGAATGTTTCCTCTACTTATATGAGGAATTCAACTTGTTATTTTAGACTTATGCCCTTCAAAACATTAAAATAATGCTACAACCACAAGCTAGGTCACAAGGCAACCTAGTTGGACAAAATATGAAATATTGCCCACACGTGTGAGCCATAGGGCTATTTTTGATGACGCCATCCATGTGTGCGTTGTTCTAAGGCATGCGTTGAGGTCTCTTGGTGCCAAGATGAGTGTAGAGGCCTCCAAAAATCATCTCCTAAGGGTTGGCCCTTAGGCTTTTATCCATCTCTGTTGTGGGCCCCAAATTGTAGCTTGAGGGTCATAATGTGGTCTCATGGGTCTCTAGGTGGCTAAAATGCCTGTCTTTGCTCCAACGTTGGGGGCTTTGAAGGTGGTGGTAGCCCTCCCATCTCTCAAAGTGTGAGACCTTCCTCCTGCGGGCCCTGTATCAACTGCTATCCCTCTAATAAGTGCTAAGCCAGTTAAAGGAATGCTGTGTCCAGGCCCATCATCCCATAAAATTCATCAATGTAGGGAAAAGTGCTGGAACGCAATGGGTGTTGGAGGTGCCCACGGGTATGTATGATGCTCTATTGCTGCTTGGAGTCCCATGGCTCTCAACGCCTCACCTATCGGTGTCAATATACTCCTTTGGAAGACCTTAGCCCCATTTAAGTTGCCCAACCCATGGCTATGGAACTACCTGACAATTACACACAATATCCAATGCTTAGCAACTAGATGATTAGGTACGTTTAATCATTTTTGCATTTAAGTGGACCAAGCTTGAAAGTGATGGGCAATTTGACATTTCAAATAAGGCTCCTCTTCCAAAATGAAGGCTTTGAACTCGCAATGGTGTTACCTCCCTAGGTAGGGGTGGTTAATAGACCACCCTATTAGGTGTTTCCAATGCTCAAGGGGAAGTGGCACGTCCTTGGCTCACCCTTCAATTAATAAGTGTCGTGTGAATAATGATGGAACGAAGGGGAGAAGACTTCATGGCCGAGTGCCATGGTTGAAGGGATCGACAATGATGGGCTCCTCATCCCGAGTGTACCGATGTGGGGAGGGAGTAATCGTGGATGCATAAGTTACCAACTTGACCCCTATTTTTCCACCCCTCTTGTGCGCCTTTTACTTTTTCTTGATTTTTCTTTGTATCACTGCTTAGAGCTTGCTTTGTATGATGTATAGCAGTTATTACCCCCTTAATTATGAGGCAGCTCATTTCCCATAAGGGGTTGGGACATGCAAGGGTTCCTTCTCATAATATGAAGAGCAACATGTGCTCAGGAACCGGGTGATGGCCATAATGAGTGAGGTAGAGCTCATGCTAGGCTTGTGCTCACATGCTAATGTGCATGTCCCGACGATCTTTTGCATTTTGATCTTCTCTTGTTTTTGGTTGTGGCCATCATACGCTTTTTCTTGTTCTTTTAGCTGCATCAGCCTCCCAGGGAAAAGTTCCGGGCCCTACCCAGGTATGAGGATTTATGGTGCCAAATCCCAGAGAACCAATGGTCAATTGAACTTGAAGAAGGGAGGTGGAATATAGGGCATATAATGTAAGATGGAAAGTGGTAAATATGGAATAAGGAGAGATGGGACTATGCTATCTCAATCGGGGTTTCCCAATTAGTGCCCCCATTGGGCCATTAAGGGGGGGTCCCATTGGAATAGGATGAAAGATTAACCCCCCATTTAAGGTGAGGGAACAAGATCATGGTCAAAACCCTCTTTCTTCCAGGATACCCCATAATCCATGTCAAATACCCAAATACATACAAACATAAGCACCCGATTACAAAATGAATAAAGTACCTTTTGATTGGAAGCCCACCTTCCAACATGTGCTCTTGCCAAATGGGCAAGGAAACATATCACTGGTGCAGGTGGTAGGGATATGAATGGGACATCTTCATCGGCTAGCAGTGGCTGTTAGGGGTTATTGTCTACCTAGCTGGAAGAGATGATGGGAGAAATTTCTCCTATCACCCACTTTTGGTGGGCAACAAAGCCCTAACAACAAGTGCAACTCTAGGAGTATTCAAGAAGGTTACCCACTCTCACCTTAGCAACACTTCCTCCCACTTTGGGCTAGCTCTCGTCTAAAACAAGGCAGGAAACTCTAAGAGAGATTATGTTATTCTTTGATATAAATGGGTAAAGGAGTACACTAGTGTCAACCTAGTTGGGTAATGGAGTTAGAATAAAATTCAAAAGGGTTTGATTTAAAGTGAATGGAGGTGTAACTAGGCTATTAACAACATGGACTAATTAACCAAATATCCTTCATCAATATGCATAAATAAAGAAAAGGCCCTTCTAAAGGTGCACATACACAACCCTTTACCAATCAACAATAGAGATTTGTGACGATGAACAAATAAAGGTAGAAGCATCTTTTTAGAGAGTAGAAATGACAACAACAAGACAATATATTGATCAATAACTAACAACAAGGGATAAGGAGGGTTTAAACTTTAATGTCAACATTGAGCCTTCTTAATGGAGCAAGAATGCTCCTATACAAAAGGTCTTTACGACAAATTTATAAAGGCAACTTCAACAATATAATCCAGCCATTGAAAGATGAAAAGAAGACGATGAACCTCACATAGAACAAACCTTTAACTTGCATTGCTCTAGCTAGATACTCGATCAAGTCCTTGGAATTACTTCACACTTCTTTCACGACTTTTGCACCTTCTTAGTCTAGCATTTATAGCATTCAACCCTCAATTTGGGCATCTCCTTGATTAGCCCATTCTCTTTCACGACTTTTGCACCTTCTTAGTCTAGCATTTATAGCATTCAACCCTCAATTTGGGCATCTCCTTGATTAGCCCCTCCTCTTGCTTGATCCATCTTTAAATGGTACTTGGTAGCCTTATCCACTAGGGTGCACATCCCAGGAGAGAGAATTTAGACCTAGAGCACCTCTTATCATCCACTTGGATGCCTTGTTAATGATTTTTTCCCCTTGAATGTTTTAACTTGTAATAAATTTTCTTTCCTAGGTGAAGGCTAACCTCATAATGACTTAAAATCATTTTTATGACAACTTTTGGGCCCTTTTCCACTAGGGATGACCTACACATAATTAAAGTTGTGATTGATAATAAAAACTAGCCTGGGGCTGACCACCATTAATTACAATGCCTAATATGGGTTTTACCTTTCAAATTATAGGCACTCCTACAAAAACTCATTTAATGTCTCTTTTGTGCATCGATTATGCTAATAAAGTGGATATTGACCATGTCAAGGGTTTCTTATACTCGTGCATCCTAGGGCGTTCTTAATCTAAGAGCATCAAAAGATCCTTCATGTAATAGTATCTAATTCTAGAGTTTATGTGAAAGTGGATGTTTCAAGGCACCTCTTTTATGAAATATGTCCTCTATGCAATAACTTCATGCATGTTCAAAAGGTCCCATATCTCAACTTCCCTAATTGTTGTTTTGCTTGATTATCACCTTCTCATTTTATTAAAGATCATCCCTTACACATTCAAGAAACTTCACACCTTCACATAACCTCTTCACTGAAAAACAAAAAATGACCAAATAAACCCCAAAGTCCCCTAATGACTGTCATTGTGCAAAACAAAAGAGGAAGAAGCAACATGAATCCCTTGTGCCTTTTAATGGGTAAAAATGGGTGCCAAGTAGGAGTGGTTTGTTTAATTTGTCACCTCAAGTTAAAATGGTTCTTGTGCTTAGTGTCGGGTTTAAAATAGAGGTCCAATCATAACTGGTGCTAGTAGGGTGTCATAAGAATTCAATGTGAAGCATATCTATAGAAGTGTCCCACCTACTCATTGGGAAATTTTGCATGCCTCTTTGAACAATTATCCCTCTGAGGATGTTACTCTTAAAAACTCATTTGCAATCTTTGAGCATGGAGTTGATGAAAGTTACCCATCAAGCTAAAGATCCTCAAATGTTAGGGTTGCCTCTATTGGTGATAGACAAGCCATTGTTGAATTGTCACGACCAATTGACATACTAATAACTAATGTACTCTTCCTTCAAGAGGTAAAAGTCCTTGGCTTTGTGTTGCGCTTGTGGATGTATAAATGGAATGTTAAATATGTTGCTGCTTCTAATGAGGAAGACATATGGGGGGTTATTTGTGCAATTGCCTCTTTTCATTTTCTACACAAAGGGGAGGATCCAATGGATAGCAATCATGCTAACTAGAAAGCTGTGGGGTATTTGTTTGATGTATTCCCCCAATGACCAAGTTGGTAGAACACAAGTTTGGCGATGGATGCCCCCATTCCTACCTATTGTTGAGTGGGTCCTTGAAGGGGACTTCAACATGGTTGATTGGGATGGGGACCTTGTTAGAAGGTTTTAAACAACTCTTCAATTGGATGAAAATTAGGCTTGGAAAGAATGCAAAAGCATGCTCAACGTGTATGACATTGTTTGGGTATAGAAGAATCATGTTCAGTAGGGTTGTATTATTGTACACTTGGTCCAGTAGACAAGTGGGTAGTCACCATTGGATCTAGGCTAGCTTTGATAGGTTTTGAGAAAATTCCCATTTTGTCATGGTTCTCCTCCATTGGTGAGTGATTGGTCCATATGGATATGAATATAATTGGCTCAAATTTTTGTCACTTATCCACTTTTATGCTTATTGGCCCTAATTACCAATATGAGGTTCTTATTTCTTTAAGTTAAATATCTCCCTTCTTGAAATGAAGAATGTTCGCAAAGTGTTGCAAGGGTTTGACATCTAATGCCTTTTCCAATAGGGGATAATGATCGCATTTTATGTTGGGAGGCAAGCCTACAACTCACAACTGTTGATTTTGGGTAGCATCGGATGTGCTCTAGCTCCGAAATTTTGTGGAGGGGCTAGAATACATGAGATCTCCAAGACCTAGAAATTGTTTGGTGAAATTCCACCTGGTTTATGTTTTCTTAAAATAATTAATATTTTTAATGGGGTTCCTAAGTCTAAACTTAGGAAAATAAAAATATTAATGGGTATTAATAAAACTATGGGTGAGAAGCTTCTAAGAGACGAGGATCAAGTTTGTTTTAATCTTAGCCATTGATTAGAGACTTAATCTCGGTC
>APFE030395589.1:216526-251292 GCA_000404065.3 Pinus taeda | reverse complement strand
AATCACTGGAATGCTGCAAAGAAAGTTCTCCGATACTTAAAGGGAATAGTAAATCTTGGTATTATGTATACTGATGTATCTCATGTTGCACTGACAGGTTTTTCTGATTCAGATTGGGCAGGAAATCCAGATGACAGACGATCTACCTCTCGCTATGCATTTCATATTGGATCACGGGTCATATCTTGGAGTAGTAAGAAACAGCCAACTGTTTCGTTATCATCAACAGAATCAGAGTACAAAGCTTTGACCAATGCCACCTGTGAAGCTATTTGGTTGCGGAGAATTCTTGCAGATATTGAAGAAGCGCAAAGTGGTGCAACATGTATCAATTGTGATAATCAGAGTGCTATCAAATTAGCACATAATCTAGTTTACCATGCTAGAACAAAACATGTTGAGTTACAGTACCACTTTGTACGTGAGAAAATTGAGTCAAATGAAATTGGGTTGATATTTTGTAACACCAAGGATAATGTGGCTGATATATTTACTAAGCCCCTTGGTAAAATCAAATTTGAAGTTTTTAGAAGTCAGTTAGGTATTGTAGAAAATCCATTTCTCCATTAAGGGAGGATGTGAGAATAATGCAGAAATAGAATTAGTTATTGAACAGAATTAGTTAGGAATTGGTTGCCAGAATTAGTTGTGAGTGGTTAGGAATTGGTTGCCAGAATTAGTTATGAGTTTCCTATATAAGTGTGATTTAATTGAGCAAATGCATTAATCAAGTTGTGTGAGCTTTGTCTCACTTTTGCTGGTGTTCTGCCTGTGTATTTATTTGGTTTTCTGTTTTAATTAATTTCTCCGCAATGAACAGATTTTAGACTGTGAGGAAAGATGGTATCAATTTCCATGAGATTAAAAGAAAAAAAGGGAGGCTACGAGGCAGCAAGTCCTTGCATTAAGTTCAGTCTGCATAATATGTGATGTGTTACAATAAGACTAGCTTAGTCATCGCTATCATGGGAATACAAGTTACATGGGCTGTTCAAGCTAATCTTGATAGCTTACAACAATTCTATGAAGCAGTATTGATCAAGCTCTTTCATTACCAATACTTACACGGGTACTAGTAATATGTAGTAGAGCTTATAACTCACATAACAAAACACCTTATACTAGTAGTGCTTAGTTAATACTACTCATGATTAAAGAATGCGCATAGTAACTAAATAAATGCACCAGAGGTCAAACATAAACGTTATGTTCTGAACTTTTATTTTGTAGACCCACAACGAAGTGTCGATGCTGTAGATATCAAATATAAATGTTGCGTTTCTGAACTTTAATTTTTGTACACCCACAACGAAGTGTCGATGCTGTGTGGTGAGTCTCCCTTGAGTCTTCAATTTCACAATAATGGCAATGACTATTCTTTGTAACTCTCAGTGACAAAAGGAAGTTGCAAGAAATATTATCCACGATTTTTGGACTCTACTGATTGTGCCGTAATGTGATTGCTCTAGCATCGGAGCGGAGACTAATTTTTGTTTTAGAAAAATAAGACAAGAAAATGATTACCCAGTATAACCATAATCAAATGAACCCTAGAAAAACTTACTAATTGAAATTTACAAGATAAGGTGTTGAATGAATCAGTCAAAAATGAAAAATGCGAGTAACCAAATTTGAAGATTTGAGACATGTTGAGGCCTTAACGCTATGAAAAACTCGAAGGATTCCATGACACCTCCGTGATTTTTTTTTTTTGAATTTCTTTTCAAATGCAATGGAATTGCCTTTGAATCGTAAGACACACGTGGAGTGAGGAAAGGCCATGGGATTGGACATTAAAGTCCCTGAGGCCGTATAAACTATAATTTAAGCTTTTTTTTGGGGTTAAGATCGCAACCGAAGATTCCAACGATACTTCGCATGAGGCGTAACTTTCACAACGAGGCGACACGTTACACAGGAGACATGTGATCGACATGCATGCAGCAACGTGTTTGTACGCAACAACTTGTTTGTATGGAACGTGGGAAACAAGGCCAAGTAAGGGATGAAAGATTTTGAAAATTGATCTATGAAGGAGGGTCAACCATGGCTCTCCAGAGCCGCAACACACTGCCAGAACCACCATGGCTCTCCAAATCTGCAACACTTGTGCCAGAAACATGGCTCTTCAGACCTGCAAAACACTGCCAGAACCATGCTACAAATAATAAGAATCTAGTCTTACTGTTTACTCAGGGTTTTTGTGACCACTTGCAGGTGTAATCCTCAAGCACAGAAAGGAAACTGATATCTGAGTTAATTCGTTAGGGTTTTTAAAATTCCTTACATTTGAAAACAATGGTAATTGATTTTCTTGGCTTCGTTACAGGCGAGTTCCACATAGCTATTCACTTCACGCTATTGCTACTCGACTTATCCGGAATTTTTTTACTAACCAAGCTGGAGTTCCTAGCCTTCACAGAGCTAGGTTCCAACTGCGTATTTTTCTATTCCTAGCTATCATTTCGGGTTATGGATGTTGTTTAGGGTGGATGCCTTTGCGTTTGTAAGAAATGAATGTAATTCGATATGGATTGGCGGTACTTTATAGGATGTCTAATGGAAATCTTGTTGTGCTAAACATGCAATCAAAAATCAAAGTATTTATTGTGGTTAATTGCAGACAAACAATTTCCTATTTATACAGAGCTGCAGAGTCTAGACTCTCGTATTTATTCTGAACTAATCTAATATCTCTTCTGAAACTAAGTCATAAATGTCATAAAAAAGGAAAACATTAACAGAATCTGCTTTTTAGATGAACGTTATAGAGAATCATGATCTATGCTTACCTTAATTAATGTAGTATTTATTCTGAACTAATCTAATATCTCTTCTGAAACTAAATCATAAATATCATAAAAAAAGAAAACATTAACGAACTCTACTTTTTAGCTAAATGTTATACTTAGATTCAATAGAATTTGCATTATCCTTAGCTTCAGTAGGATTCACATTATCCTTCGCTTCAGTAGAATTCACATTATCCTTGGATTCGGTAGAATTTTCTTTGCTCATTTCTGTCGAATAAGAATTGCCAGTGGAGCTGAACAGAGGTATTAAGAAAAATACACAATCAGATACCAAAGTAAATTTTATTTATATTAAGACATCTCACAGCTGACTCATTTGCTACGGTGGGCTATAATTACAAGGGAACGTGCCCTTCATAATAATGTCAATAAAAGGATTTCTATTTGCATAACTAGATGCATATACAGTCCTAAGGACAGCTCAGTTGGTTCAACCATTTCTGCTAAAATGCAATGCTAACAGAGGCCCCACCAAGTCCTTCAGGATTACCAACCATTAGTATAGATGGTGGTTAATACTGCCCTTCATCTAGAAAACCAAGAAGAGGGGGGGAATCCATAGGGCACTGGAAATATACCAGCTTCCTCACTTGGATGCGTAATATGCAGGCAAGCGAGGAGAACTTCTATCTCCAGAAAAAAATTAATGTATAGAAATATGTGATGATAAATAGTAGTTATTTTGAAAGTTGTAAACTTGGGAATTGTGCATCCATTCTCCTTGGAATATTCAGGTGGTAAGCTAGCAGCAACCAACTGTACAAAATATAAATGTAAGAACCTTTGAACAAATAATTGAAAGTAAATTACTTAGCAGATAGAAACTGATGGAGAATCTGAGAGAGATCATACCTGTTCAGCCTGCATATCTTCTTGGAAGCTACACAGTGCTTCAAAGGCAAAAGATCGTCTTGGTTTTATCTTTGGCACAAACGCTGCATTGGAAAAAAACAAATCAATCACATCACAGATCTCAATTCCTGGCTTCAATCAGAAAGAGACAAAATAAGCACGGCTAACTCCTATTCTGGATATATGCTTTCAGTTCTGCACCAAATTGTAGCAAAGCACAGATGTGGTAGCCATTTTTTAAAGTTGCCGTGAAATAACACAGGTAAAATAGTAACCCCGCGTTAAGCATTGATTGTTATGGGTGAACATATGAAAAAAAAACAGAATATCGTGTATTGATCTGTGAAACATGAATACAATATCCAAAAATATAGTCAAAGAATCAATCTTCTTACCTGATTACCATGGTTCTCAGCTGTTGTTGTTGGTTGATGAATGAATACTTGGCTTGCCTTACATGAAGATCTACGCATAAGCCATGGCTGATGATTAAAAAGATGGAGAAGGTGATGGTTTCTCCTATGGTGGAATCGATGAGGGATATGCGGCCGTGAAATAACATAGGTAAAATAGCAACCCCACGTTAGAATCAATCTTCTTACCTGGTTATAGTATGTCTAAAAATTAATAGCTCACAAGTGTTCCATGGTTCTCAACTGTTTTTGTTGGTTGATCAATGAATGCTTGGTTTTCCTGACAAGAAGCCTTACCTGACGTCTGCCATTTCTCGATCTCAATAAACACTTCTTGTTCTAACCTACAGGTAAGGTATCAAGGCAGTGCCTAAAATACACTGCAAGGTGGTGCCTAAAATACACTGCACTATACCTGGGTGGGAACTCCTGGCAGAACACCTACACCACCTTGCATCGACACGTACACCACCTCATGCACAACAGCTGCCAACCTATAAACAAACCTGGTATAGCCAACCTGCAAACAAACCTGCAAACAAATGTTAGTGAACTAATGCTAACATACCTGTAACATTAATATGAATACGTCGACCGCCACAAATAATAAACACGGTAAAGGTAAATAAACCTATGGTCCAACCTCTTTTTCCTCGGGAAGAGGCCAAATAAGAAGGCAAACCCGATCACTTTCGAAAACTTTGGTTATCACGACAATGGTAAACACAACGGCATTTGAAAACTTTGGTCACCCTGCCATAATCCACTTAAATTCGCCCCGAATTAATGCTATAGCATCGTAGATGGATTACTATAGTCCCAAACCATTGCCAGATGACAGGGACTAATAAGAGAAGTTGTAATAAATTCAAAATAAACTACATTTACGCAATTATTCGTATGAATAAGACTCTTAATCCATCACCATGACATTAAAAAAATGTTGTAATGCATTTATACAATGTTCATTAAATTTTTTTGTAATTACCCCATGCACAATTGTTTTAAAGATTTTTTTAAAATTGCGAAGGACTAAAGAATGTTTTTTAAATATTTAAACATATTTATTTCAAATATTAACTTAATTATGTTTATAGGTATGTCAATTTTAGAATAGGTTTTTTATAATTTTGATTTAATTACGAGTTTATCCTAATTAGGGATCTACCAAGCATCTAGAGGGATCAAATCGCTACCTTTAAATAAGTTACATTTTAAATGAATACCATGGGTCAAAACCATGTGTTCTTATTACCATGGGTCAATACGGTGAGCCACTTTTACTTTTATTTTTATATTATTTTTATAGGGCTATATTTAATTTCATTATATATATGTATATCTATAATATATATAATATATATATATATATATTCCTGAGTTTAAATGCTTACATTACATTAATATTTTTATTTAATTTTATTTTTAAATTCTTGTTCCATCGAGAGGCATTCTATAACCAGGTATATGATGCATGGGAGTTAGATGTGAGATGTTAGAAGTGCACATGGTAGATGTGCATGCATGAGATGTTTCCTCTACCAACCTAGATCCATCTTAACCCCGGATCTATTAAGTTCCAAGAGGGATCCAATCTCTCAAGGTGCAAACCTATTTTTTGAGTGTGAAACTTGAGGAAATGATTGCACCTCAAGAGATTGGATCCCTCTCCGTGTTTGATAGATCCAGGGTTAAGATGGATTTACGCTGGTTATATAATACTGTATAATATCTATATTTCTATCTATGTATCTCTTTCTTATTCCATATCTCTATCTCACCCCAAACATACACATTCTCTCGCTATATCTATCTATCTCTCCCTCTGTCTCTCTTCCCCTTCTCCCTTTGTCTCTCTCTCTCTTTCCCTTTTCTCCCCCCATCTCTTCCCTCCTACTCTCCTCTCTCACGCTCTCTGTTTCTCCTTTGTCAGTCCCTCTATCTCTCCACATTTCTCCATATATTTTTTCTTCCCTCCCTCTCTCCCCAACCTACTCCAACTCTCTCTCCTTCTCTCTTTCTCTCTTCCTCTCTCTCTCCCTTTCTCTCCCCTCCCCTGTCTCTCCCCCCATATCTCTCTCTCTCTCTCCCCCCTCCATATTTGTGTCTCCCTCTCTCTCTCTTCTTCTTCTTCTCTCTCTCTCTCTCTCTCTCTCTCTCCCCCTTCCAACTTTCTCACTATCTCCCTCTTTCTCTCCATCTATCTCTCCCCTCCATCTTTGTGCCTACAACTCTCTCTTCCCCTTCTCTCCCTATCTCTCTCATGTCCTCTTCTTTATCTTCTCCCCTCTCCTATCTCCCTCACTCTCTCTCCATCTATCCCTTGTCAGTCCCTCTCTCCATCCACTTCTATCTTTCTTTGTATTCGTTCTTTCCTCCCCTTCTCTCTCTCACATCCCCCTCCCTCTTAATTTTGATCTCATTGTATTGTGTTTAGGAAAG
Source organism: Pinus taeda (assembly GCA_000404065.3). Lineage (NCBI taxonomy): Eukaryota > Viridiplantae > Streptophyta > Pinopsida > Pinales > Pinaceae > Pinus > Pinus taeda. The sequence continues at coordinate 244,772 of APFE030395589.1, read as the reverse complement.
TATCTAAATTAAAAAAGTTTAATTGGTCGTAAAATATTGAACCTATATTTTGGATCAATCATTTCAACTAAAGTAAAATAATTAAATACTTAAAAAAATCATGCATTATCTCTCCTCTATTATCGTTAGTAGCTTTTCTTGGGCTGGCTCTCCTCTATTATCCTTAGCCACTTTGTTTGCTCTTATCACTTAGATCCTTAGTTAGGATGGATCTATACTTTTTTTTAATATAATTATTTATATTACATAAATTTCACGTCTTTATATATAAAAGTATTCTCATTTTTAACTTCATTAAAACCTTAGTTTAATTTCTATAGGAATATTTTTAATATTCATGAGGATACAATGTTTAGACAAATCTCAAAATGTTACAAAATTAAATTAAAATAAAATATTTTTATTGTGAAATAAGTTATAGTTTTTGGGCATGTGGTATTGATAAGTCATGGTATTGGCCCATGGTATTGTAAGAAAACCTATTTACATGTTAATAAAATCCATGGCAGAAAATCTTGTCATATTGTTGTCATATTCATATAAAATATTTTGATTGTGAAATAAGTAATGAGTTTTGGGCATGTGTTATTGGTAACCCATGGTATTGGCCCATGGTATTGTAACAAAGCCTATTCACAAGTATCAATGGCAAAAGTGGGGGTCAATATCTATGATTAAGAATCTTTTCATATTGTTATAAAATATTTTGATTGTGAAATAAGTTATGCTTTTTGGGCATGTGGTATTGATAAGCCATGGTATTGCAACAAAACCTATTTATAATTTAATATTATCTCTCTTACAGTAGGGGTGAATATCCATGGTTAAGAATATTTTCATACTCTTAAAAAATATTTTTGATTGTGAAATAACTTATGTTTTTTGGTCATGTGGTGTAGATAAGCCATGGTATTGGCCCATGATGTCATAAAATATTTTGATTGTGAAATAAGTTATGTTTTTTTAGTCACGTGGTGTTGATAAGCCATGGTATTGGCCCATGATATTGTAACAAAGCACATTTGCAAATTAATAACATTTATGGTAAAATGGAAGTGAATATGGTATTGGCCCATGATATTGTAACAAAACATATTTGCAAGTTAATAATATCCACAGTAAAATGGAAGTGAATATCCATGGTTAAAAATCTTTTCATACTGATATAAAATATTTTTGTTGTGAAATAAGTTTTTTGTTTTGGGCATGTGGTATTGATAAGCTATGGTATTGTAACAAAGCCTTTTTTTTACAAGTTAATAATATCCACGGTAAAGTGGGGATGAATATCCATGGTTAAGAATCTTGTATTGTTATAAAATATTTTGGTTGTGAAAGAAGTTATGGTTTTTGGGCATATGGTATGGTTAATCCATGGTATTGACCCATGGTATTGTAACAAAGCCATTCAAAAGTTAAATAACAAAATCAAAATATAAAAAAATAAATCTTTTTATTTTTATTACTTTAACTTTTTATTATTAATTGAGTTAAAATTTGATTTTTTACACTCATCGTGGATAATAAGTTTATTTATTACTTTTAACTTTTTGTTAATTATTTTAAATTTTTATTATTATTTGATCCACCATTTAAATGTGGAGAGAGAAGTGTTAGAGAGAGAGGGATGAAGGGAGAGAAAGATATGGAGAGAGTGTGTGTATGTTTTGGGGGGTGAGATAGAGGGTTAAAGAAGGAGAGGCAATGAGAAATAAAGATATAGATGGATGGGGTAAAAATATGGTTCACTAAAATCAATGCACATTATTAATATCATTACTTTGAAATTAATGTACATCATACATCTAGTTGCATCAAATGAGAAATCAACATCTACATTGAAATCAATGCATCTACTGCAAACAATCAAATAGGATTAGAAATGAACATCTACATTCAAATCAATGCATCTAGTGAAAACAAACAAATAGAATTAAAATCAACATCTACGCTAAAATCAATGCATCTTGTAAAAGTAATCAAATAGGATTAGAAATCAATATCTACCCTGAAACCAATGAATCCAATGCAAGTAGTCAAATAGAAGTAGAAATAAAAAACTACACTGAAATCAATGCATCTAGTGTAAGCGATAAAATAGGATTAGAAATCAATATCTACAATGAAATCAATGCTTCTAGTGCAAACAATCAAATAAGAGTAGAAATCAACATTTACACTGAAATAAATGCATATAGTGTAAGTTATTAAATAGGAATATAAATCGACAACTACACTGAAATGAATGCATTTAGTTCAAATGATTGAATAAGATTAGAAATAAGCAACTACACTAAAATCAATACATCTATTTAATTGAGAAACAAGAATATTCATGAATTTCTAGATCTAACTTTTAGGTTTGTATTTGCCTTTGTGTGTCTCTTTATTCTTCTCTCTCTCTCCACCTTCCATTCTGTGTCTATCTCCTTTCATCTCTCCTTTTCTCTCTCCCCCTCTGTCATGCCCCCAAGCCTACGGTAGTATTCCAACCGTGCCAGCGAGGTGCGGCACCACCGAACACTTTCTTTTTAACAATACTTGTGCACATGTACTACGCCTAATTCACAACCGTGTACTTAGTTTGTGTTTCTCAACCAAGTATAATATCAATTAACCTTTATATCAATGAACACCCATACTTATTCATTATCCACAGCAATTATAAAAGAGAACAACAATTGCACAATATAAAGGGGAGGGGAAACTCCCGAACAAGTCTGCCCAACAATATATTATATCAGTCTTTCAATAATACAATCATTAAGTATAATTGGCAAAACTCCAAGTCTATACTTAGTCAATTTTACAACCGAGGCATAAATCAGCCTTTACAACATTTGTGCCACTCTTGCACGGTAGGAGGGTGCTCACCCGAGACACTTAGAACTCCATCTCAAGTCCTGCACAAATCTGCACATCCACCACCCAACATACGGCACACCTTGCCAACCATCAACCAAGAGTCAGTTCTGTGCCTTTACCAAGTTGTGCGCATGAGCTATGCACATTCTTTACCAAGTGAGCACTTCCTTCTTGCTATGCGAAGAGCACAAGTGATGTTTGAATGCGGAATGCTTCCAAAACCAAGCCAAACGCTTCATATATATATGCTTCGTTCAAGGGTGGTCACTTGCCCAGCTGACCCCCTTATCGGTGGCTTGCACACTTCAACAACGCCCATGAAACCGTCGGCCAGCCCCAAGGAATGCCCACGCACCATCGGGTATAAGTCACCTTTGTTTCCATGCCATTTGTTAAGTGTCGCAAATTTCTCTCCTTATCATCGCATATATCGTTGCATTTCCTCCGCACTTCATCGTTCGCCCAGTTGGTCGCACCCGCCTGTCGCACTGTCGCACGCCCGGTCGCCCAGCACCCGCCCGTCGCACAAACTAGAAGGTGTTACATCCTCCTCGACCTGAAGTCGTTGTCGCCCTCGACAACATCCTCCAAGTATCAATATCCATGATGTCAATGCCTCCACATATGGCAAACATCCCTGCAACATATGTAGGACTCCATCTCCACCATGTCTCATCTCAGCAACCAACTGCCACCAAGATAGTCCATACCAAAGTATGTCATAGATGTCCATGATCATCGACCACCTGCCACAATCTTTTCATGCTACTCTCCACCCTGGAAAGCTGATCCTTCCAACTCAAGCCACATGTCCACTGCAACAATGTGTCAACTCCATCATGTCACCAACTCCATCATGTGCAAAACTGCCCATGATACATCAACAAGTGCTAACACACCATAACCATGTGCCAACATCTCTCTCCATCATCTATCAAGTGCTCTAAGAGAACACCTCTCTCCATCATGTGTTCTATGTGAACCGCTGCCATGATACTCCAACACAATGCCAACATACCTCTGACCACCCCATGCTTCCCATGTCTGAACTAGTTGGGTAGTTAATCCAACCATCACGCTCAAATCATGAGAGTGAACATCCTCATGTCATCATCAGTTGTTCCTCAAAACATCTGCCACATCCTGAACTCATCAAGAATAAACCCATGCTTAGGTCCATGAAGTAGCCCTCATCCCATCTTCAACATGTCATGATGCTTGATGCCATGCCATCCCTGCACCATCATACCTGCTCAACTACTTTAAGGACTCACTGCCATGAGCAGCTAATAATGAGCCCCATCTTCTTGTCCATCTAAGAAGATGTAGAGGGGTTAGAGACGGAAGGCTCAGCCTCACTAATCATCTCAATCCATCTATCAGGATCCTCAACCTCCATCCTTTGTAGATAAGTGACCCGGTCCTCCTCTCAAACATTCGGCCCACATATAAATCCTCATCATCATCCCCATCCTCAACCACTTCTAGCCTTCTTTTCAAGTCCAAGATACTATCTGAAAGTGATTTGATGACCAATGACTGCTCGGTAAGCTTTGTCTCAACCGTGGACAACCGCTTACTCATGTCACCCAATTTCTTCTCATCCCCCATTTGCATCATTGCCAATTTACAATCAGGCCTAGTCACACCAAAGGTAGGCACACCAATGGGTACATCTTCCCTTCCATCATAAATGTGGAACAATCATGGCATCATATTGTTTCATAAATTCCATCCCCAGCACAGCCTCATCGTCATCAATCCGCACTATAGTGAAGTCCACCTTCCCGGTCCATTCACCAAGTGTTGTGTCCACCTGTTCAGCTACACCAAGAACTTTATCCAGAGGAGAATTCACTGTCTTCATATGTGCCTTGATAGGTACATATCTCAGCCCAATCCTTCTCGTAGTATCTTCACCCATGAAGCTGTGAGAAGCCCCACTATCCACCATAGTGAGTATATCATCATCTCCAACTTTCATCCGAATATACTCCAACTTATTCCTCTCAGGATCCTTCCGAGAGATCACCTCTGTAGCAGCAGTAGCTCTAAGTATCTGCATCATTCCCACAGAAGCACCTTCCTCTTTCGTATTAGATTGTGCTATGGCAGCCACTTTAGGTCTAGAAGGACAATTCTTCACCATATGTGGTCCAACACATATCCAACACTTCAAGACCTTCTTCGCCTTCGAACTATCATTCGATTTCGAAGCATCATCTTTCTTCTTATCTTTCGGCTTATCGGACTTCTTCTTCCTATCATCAGAAGTCTCATCATAATGCTCCACCAACCTGTCAACAACAACAAACGTTTCTTCAAGTGTTCTAATCCTTTGTCTCTTCACCTCATTACGAGACCAAGGCTTCAACCCAATAATGAAGCTAAACACCTTGTCCCTCTTCGCCATGTCAGGTAGTTCAAGGACCACACTTGCAAACTCCCGCCGATATGTCTGAAGGTTCCCTGTCTGCTTTATGAATTTAATCTTCATCCTCGCTTCCCATGTTTCATCCTGAGGACTAAAATGGGCCTGCAAAGATCCTTTAATCTCATCCCACGAAGTGATGTCACTAGCACTGCCACTGGCAATCTGGTCCATCCTCCTTTGCCACCACATCTTAGCATCCTTTGTTAGAAACTGAGCAACAACCTTAACCTTAGCCTCATCATTAGATAGACTCAACTGTTCCAAGTATTACTCCATGTCCCACAAAAAGTTGCCAACAGTCTTTGCACTCCTTGTACCATCAAATGATTCCAGTTCCTTGACTTTCACATGAGGTACTCCTCCACCTAAGCCATGCCTCACGGCCTTCTTCAACACCGCTATCTCATCCTTGGCTTCGTCAAGAGATTTCTTCAAGTCCACGATCTCTGCAAGACCCTGGTCCCTTGCTACTTCAACCTCCTTGACCCTTATTTCTAGTTGTGTACACATAAGATCAGTGTACTCGTGTTGAGTTCGGAGTTCATCAAGTTCATCTTTCATCTTCAAATTTGCCTCTTGCTCTTTCACACCCAAGTCAATCTTCTTTTCAAAATGATCTTCCAAGTACTCCATTCTTTCCAACACTTTCTGCATCAAACCAAGGGTAGTATCCTTGGCATCATGCCTAGACCCAACCTGGGATTCAGCCATTTCCAATAGCCTTCTCCTTCCTTGAAACCTAGTCTCGACCATGCACCGGCTTCACCTGCAACCCAAGTCCTTGATGTCACACTTATCAGGAAGTGTTTCATCAACCTCTTTCTCTGCAAGAACCTGTCAACATAGTCACTTCTTCACAAGCTTCACTACTTCATCAACCTGGTCCAACCGAGCTCCGATACCACCTTCAATTCGATGAAGGTGTGTAGTAGCTTCTACCTTCAACACCTGGTCAACGGCCTGCATTGATACCAGCTATCACGCCCCCAAGCCTACGGTAGTCTTCCAACCATGCCAACGAGGTGCGGCACCACCGAACACTTTCTTTTTAACAATACTTGTTCACATGCACTACTTCTAATTCACAACCGTGTACTTAGTTTGTGTTTCTCAACCAAGAATAATATCAATTAACCTTTATATCAATGAACACCCATACTTATTCATTATCCACAACAATTATAAAAGAGAACAAAAATTGCATGATATCAAGGGGAGGGGCAACTCCTGAACAAGTCTGCCCAACAATATATTATATCAGTCTTTCAATAATACAATCATCAAGTATGCTTGGCAAAACTCCAAGTCTATACTTTGTCAATTTTACAACCAAGGCATAAATCAGCCTTTACAACATTCGTGCCACTCTTGCACGGTAGGAGGGTGCTCACTCGAGACACCTAGAACTCCACCTCAAGTCCTGCAGAAATCTGCACATCCATCACCCAACATACAGCACACCTTGCCAACCATCAACCAAGAGTCAGTTCTGCGCCTTTACCAAGTTGTGCGCATGAGCTATGCGCATTCTCTACCAAGTGCGCACTTCCTTCTTGCTATGTGAAGAGCACAAGTGATGTTCGAATGTGGAATGGTTCCAAAACCAAGCCAAACGCTCCATATATATATGCTTCGTTCGAGGGTGGTCGCTTGCCCAGCCGACCCCCTTATCGGTGGCTTGCACACTTCAACAACACCCATGAAACCATTGGTCAGCCCCAAGGAACGCCCACGCACCATCGAGTACAAGTTACCTTTGTTTCCATGCCATTTGTTAAGTGTCGCAAGTCGCTCTCCTTATCGTCGCATTTCCTCCACACTTCGTCGTTCACTCGGTTGTTCGCACCCGCTCGTCGCACCGTCGCACGCCCATCGTGCGTGCATGCCCGGTCGCCCGGTGCCTGCCCGTCGCACAAACTAGAAGGCATTACACCCTCCCTCTCTCCCCCGTCTCCCTCTCTCCCCCGTCTCTCTCTCTACGACTCTCTCTCTCTTTCTCTCTGTTTCTCTTATTCCCTCTCTCCCCCATCACTCTCTCTCCATATCTATATATCTATCTTTTCCTCTCTCCCTCCCTCTCCCTCTCTCTTTCTCTCTTCCGCTTCTCTCCCTCTCTCTCTCTCTCTCTTCCACTTCTCTCCCCATATCTATGTCTCTTCCTCCCCCCTCGTTTCCTCTCTCTTTTTCCCTCTCTCCCCCCTCCATCTATATATCTATCTCCCCTTGTCTCTCCTTCTCACCCATAAAACATACACACTCACTCTCCATATTTATCTATCTCTCTCTCTATCCCTCTTCCTCTCCCTCTCTATGTTCCCATTCTCTCTCTCTCTCTCTCTCTCTCTTTCTCTTCCCTTGGTCTCTCTCTCTCTCTTCCTCTGCTCTCTATCTCTCTCTCTCTTCCCTTGGTCTCTCTCTCTCTTCCTCTACTCTCTCTCTGTCTCTCTCTCCCTTGTCACTCCCTCTTCCATTCCACCTTTATTTTCCTATGTATTTTTTCCCCTTCCAACTCCATGTCTCTCTCCCCCTCCCTCTCCTCTCTCTCTTCCTTCATCTCTCTCCCTTTCTCTTCCACCTCCTTCTGTCTCTCCCCCCCATCATACTCTCTCTCCTCTCTCTCAAGTCGTATCTCTCTTCCTTCCTCTCTCTCCCTTTCTCTCCCACCTCCCTCCATCTCTTCCCCCATCACACACTCTCTTTCTCTCCACCCTCCAACTCTATCACTATCTCCCTCCCTCTCTGCTTCTCACTCTCCCCTTCTCTCCCCCCTCCATAACTATTTCTCCTTGTATCTCTCTTCCCCTTCTTTCCATATCTTTATCCTCTCCTTTTCTATCCCTTCCCTCATCTCCTCTCTCCCTCATTCCATCTTCATCTCTGCCTTGTCACTCCCCCTCTCTCTCAATGTCTTTCTTCTTCCCTCCCTCTCTTTACCCCTCCAAATCCATTTCTCTCTCTCCCTCCCTCTCTCCTCCTCTCTCCCCCCTCTTATCTTTGTTCCTTCCTCTCTCTCCTTGTCTCTCTGACCTCTATGTCTCCCCCTCGACTCTACTCCCCCTCCATCTCTCTCTTTCTCTCTTAAATATGATCCCATTGTATAATTAAGAAAATATTTTCAATAGTAATCACATAGGAAAACGTTTTGTCCATTGTATTCTATTTAGGAAAGTATCTAAATTAAAAAAACATAATTGGTTGTAAAATATTAAACCTATATTTTGGATAAATAATGTTTAGAAAATACAATGATAAAAAAACTTAAAAGAATCATGCGCTATCTTTCCTCTATCATTGTTAGTCACTTTTCTCTCTCTGTTATCTTGGATCCTTTGTTAAGATGCATCTATCGTGGCTCTTTATAATATTATTTATATTATATAAATTTCACATATGTATATATAAAAGTATTCTCATTTTAAATTTATTGAAACCTTGAATATTTTTAGTAATCTGAGATAGAGGAATAAGATTATACCTCAAAAGTAATTATAATTTTTTCTTTTATATTTAATTAAAAAATGTTATAAAATTAAATTAAAATAAAATGTTTTTGAAGAAGCTTCTGGATAAATCACATAAGCATTGATTGAGGGTCAACATTTTGAACCTACTAATGAGGTTCATCATGACCAAGATGAAAAAAATTGATCTATCAATATGATTAAATAACAAAGGGATGCATCAAGTTCCAAATCTAGCTGTTAGAAAATAATATTATTTTATTTTACTACTAAGGCTAGTCTTTAGTCAATAAATTTTTACTCATTATGTCAAAGGGGAGATATTTTATTCAATAAGAATTAATTATTAATTATTAATTATTATTTATTAACTTTTAATCATCACAATACTTAATCCTAAAAAAAAAAACAAACAAACAAACACAAGGAAAGAGAAGGAATCCAAATCTTGTTCAATTTTCAACCATCATCGCTATTGAGATTCTGAGTCTGCTTCTCAAATTCCTATGGTGGAAATTATCAATCCTAGTGAGGACACGGGAATCTTCAATGCAGACATGGTGCTTCATTTTCTCTGCATAGTCAACAATAGCTTAGGAGAGGGAATGATTATGCCTGATGTTTGTTGCATGCTCTTGAATCCTCAAGTTAATGGAGTGACCGATTTCTCCAATGTAGGGAATCCCACTTGAGAAAGGGATTGAGTAAACCCCTTTCATGTCCTTCAGATTAACATGGTATTTAACTGATCCTAGGGAGTTCTGAAGAGTCTGAAGGGGCTTGAAAGTAGCATAAACATTATTTTCCTTAAGAACACGAGCAATCTTATCGATGGTACCATGGATAAATGGAAGAAGAACATTTGAAAAATGTTCACCCTGAGACTTTTTAATCGAAGAACCTTTACAAAATTTTTGAAAGGCTACAACACCTTGACACCCAATATATCCATTAAGTTAAAAGAATTTTGGAAGGTGGGATTTCTCATCATCTAGGTGGTTTTCATCAGAAACCCTCAACATACGGGTAGCAAGAGTGTTAAGAACCCTAAATTTTTGTGTTGGGAAATGGTGAAAACTAGCATAAAGATTTTGTTCAGTGTGAGAAACTCCAGAAGAACCCTATTAAGAAAGTGTCTAAGGAGGTCATCAATGCGGTTAAATCTAACACTGCCCTTAACTACCTTATAAGGAAGCTTATTAAGAGAAATCCCCTCACCCCTAAAATTTATGGTCTTCCTAAGATTCATAAAGAAGGGGTCCCTCTAAGACCTATTGTCAACACAATAGGTGGTCCTACCTATCTTCTTACTAAATTATTAGCTCAGAAGCTAAGCCTCTTGTTGGTCACACCAGCTCCTTTACTAAGGATTATGCTTCCTTTGTCAATCATATTAAAGATATCAAGCTTGAACCTAGAGATTTTCTTGTTAGTTTTGACATTGTTTCCCTTTTCACTAACATACCCATTAATGAGGTCATTAATCGAATTACCGATGATGACACTTCCAAATTGGTTGGTATGTGCCTGACATCTACATTCTTAAGTTTTCAGGGTGAGTTTTATGAGCAAACTTGTAGAGTTGCCATGGGTTCTCTACTCTCTCCTATTGTTGCTAACCTATTCATGGAGGATTTTGAGACAAAATCTTTGGCCTCTACTCAATTTCAACCCAAGCTTTAGAAAAGGTTTGTAGATGATTCTTGTCTTATTTGGCCCCATGGTTGTAATAAGTTGGATTTGTTTCTTGTCCATATTAATTCTATTTCAGACTCCATCATTTTATATGCATTGGCACTTCGCTCCACCATCAATTTGTAAGCTTGACAGTTGTCATCATCATGTCCCACTGATTTGTAGAATTCACAATACAAGTTCCTTGGGGTCTGTATGTACTTCTGCAACAATAAAAATCTTTTGGTCAATGTTCACCTCTATTTTTACATATCTCACACTATAATCTAGATCCGACATTCAAGGGGTTTAAAGGGATCGACGCACCACTAGCCATGTAGGTTTTGAAAAGAGGGCATTATTTCATAGAATGACCTTCTCCTTTGCACTTTGTACACCATACCTCCTATTGTACTTCCTTACTTTTCTTCATATCCTGTATTTGCAAAGTTAAATTTGCCAACTGACTTTGGATCTGCTGCATACCTACACTGATATCCCCTATGGGAAAAGCTTCTAACTTTGTCGCAAGTTATAAAGCTTCAGCTTAAGTCTCTATCTTCTGATGTGAAAAAGGCAATCATATATGTGGAAGTACCGGAGCTATAAATCATTGATTATGTGGTCTAGGTGGATATTGGTGACCACCCACTTTTCCACTTGGAACCCCAACACTTTCTCTTTCTATTTTTCCATTTCTTTAATTGTAGCATAGTTTACTATTTTTGGCAGTTTTTCGAGCCCTGAACTTCTGGAGCCTTTTCGAGGCCCTAAATGACGTTTTTAGGGAAAATGGAGAGACCAAAAATGTGCAAAACTAAATTGTGCATTTGTTTTTGACCTTTTCTTTGAGATCTTTGAAATGAGGTATTATGATAGTCAAAGGGATATCATATGCCAAAGTTACGACCCTGGGAAATTGATGTACCAATTTACCCAAACGGGACCCAGATTTTTGGCGCTTCACCTCCTAGGGTTATGTTTTTGGATGTTTATGGTTTTCCATTGGTTCTTAATAATAAATAGGCCTTTGAGCCTCATTATAACACAGTTCAGAGGCATGTAGCCACCACATCTCTTCTTAGAGATAAGCTACCATCGCTTGAGCTAATCTTATTTCCATTATGTTTGTAAGCATACTTCAATATTTTTCTATTAACGAAATGAAGTGCTATTTTTGCTGCATTTCTTTATATATGGTTATATATGTAATTTGTTGCATTCATTTTTAAATCCGGATCGTTATGTTATTGTGGAAGTATTTCGAAGCTCACCTAATCCAATGAGATATTGAACCTCTGATCAAATTCCCAAATAGACTTAGTAGGCCTTTGTTTGATCTCTTTTAGTTCTATAGTACACTGTGGCTCGGACTTTAACTTCTTAAATTCTTTCACCAGTGTTGTTTTGATGTCTCTAAATGCTCTGTTCTAGTTTCTCAAATACTTCAGGTACCACGTCAGCACTCTATCTTGGAATGTTGTGACAAGCTGTGGTTTTTTTATGTTTTCATCATGTGTCTGCTTCATTGTCCATTCTACTTCGCATAAGTACCCGAATTTCTCTAGATCCTTTGATCTAGTTCCTTTAAACACAGGCAACTTAATATCATCGACCATAGTTCTACTTGGAGGGGGAGGGGGAGGGGGAGGGAGGGTGGGGTCGAGTATTCATAAGGGGAGTGGATGAGGGTTAGGAGGGTTAGTGTGGGTAGGGGGATGGGGAAAATAAAAAACATCTTAATTACTACTTGATTCTAACTGTAGCGAACATTCAAGAAGGAAGGGTGAATACTACATTGTTACTTTAGGGCTCCCCGAATGATTTTCTTCACTTTCAAAATCACTTAATAGAGGACTATATTTAGTTTCTATGAAAACCTTTGGATCTTGGCCATGAGATCTCTTCCTAGTGTCTAATCTATACCTTTTTCCACTGCACATTATTCCAATCTCTTCTTTGGATCTTCTAAACATAAGTAGCTAATAATCTTAGTGCATTCATAAAATCCCTTTTTCACACAAATGCATCTTAATCCAGAGATTCATACATATTACCTCGCAGTCCTTTGAAAAATCTTTATTTTACTTCGTTGTAGGACATAATCGAGTCTATTGTGAACTCGGTAACAAATATTCCCAAAATGTTGTCGATCCATAAATCAACAATGATTGAGATCTTGTTGTTGGTGTTCTTGAGTCCTTGTATTAATTCAGTATTCCACTCTTTATGTTCGTCTCCCTTAAAATAGTCTTTCCTTTCTGTCAATATTGATACCCACTCATATAGCTCGATGTGAAATGAACCAAAGAATATTTTGTACTGATTTTCAAAGATATACCTCTCCAACCACCTTCAATTGATAGATGAGGGTTTCTATTTTTTTTATGCAATTTTTGTTCCTTTTGTTCTACCCACTCTTAGATTTCTTTTTTCGATGGATGCCAAAACATATCCCTCAAACAGATTTCAGTCCCAGTAATGGAACCATTTGTTGGCTTAGGTAGGCTCAACCCAGGTTCAAAGTGTGTTGCGTACCAAAAAAATCTTCAACCATTGGCCCTCTCAGAAATGACTTGCAAGCAAATCACAGTCTCAGCCGAAGTGATTATGGGAGGTTGCTGAACCAGGTTTTTGCAACCTGAAGAATATTGCATTGTGGCACCATTATATTCTCTTATGTTTAACACTTATCTACTACTTCACATCCACAAAACACTTCACACTTATAATTTACTTCACAGAATTAGAGTCATTAATTACACATAACATAACCATTCATAAACTTTAAAATACTGAAATAAAGTGTCGACAATAAGAAAATAAACACATGTAGACAAAGTTTACCATGGTTCGTCCCCATGTGGGACTATGTACAGAAGAATTGTTGCTTATAATATATAATTTGTACAACAAACAATTCTTAACCTACGCACTCAGTTGTAGACTTAGGCCTCTGCACACTCAGTTGTAAAGCATTTCCTTCACCACAAAACACATCACAAATAATCAAGCCACAAACACATATTTGAACTAATTATCAATACCTTCATTCTTATTACTCATCCCTATATACTATTACATAGAGGGAATACATCACTTCAATACATGGACCACATACCATGGTTTCCAAAATACAAGGGATTATGACCCAAAATCATTCAAATTTTACAATTATATGCTTAAACAAAAAGGCAAGGGCTTCATTGTGAAGCCCTTATACAACGTGATAGGTTCGTTGCGTCGTCTACTTCACTTTGTACTACACGTTTTATCTCCAAAAATTGGGTTTCTTGCCCAAAATTTTCCCAAGTTGGGTTGTGCCCAACACCAAACAATCAAGCAGGTTAAAGTGCAATGGAAACACTTTGGTCCCAATGAAGCTACATGGAGGATGGTAGATCAAATGGAGGTTATGTTTCCTTCCTTATTCGTTTGTTGAGCAAATATTTTGGTATATGTTTTGGTACATGTTTTCGTGATGTTTGGTATATGTACATATGTATATTGATGTAAATAACACCATGAGATATGTTATAAAGCTCCAATAAGTGGTATGGGTGTCACGTCATTATGATGTTATACTTGTTATGTTTTCATGTCGGATTGCTTCTCAACAGGATGATCCTTATAAATACTGCAATGAGCTAAGTTATAAAGCTCCATGGGTAATATGCTTTTCTTAAAACAACCTTATTTGTTGTAGGTGTTGTTGAACACCAAGGATGGTGTTCCCCCAAGGGTGAGGGTTCTGTAATAGCCCTGGTGAAAATTCCATGTAATAAAATTTAACAATGGAAAAATACTAACCATGGTTGATAGGACACTTATTCCAAGCTGAATGTTGGGAAAAATCATAGTGATGGGGATCACTAGTGATTAATTAATGGCTAAGGAAATATGAAAAGGAAATGACAAAGAATTTGGAAAGGAAAAGTGGAATTTTGGCACATTTGTTTACGAAAATAATGGAAATTAGGAGAAAAGGGAGGTGAAATTTCACAAGGGCATGTGAGAAGGAAAATGAAGGAAAATAATCGAAAATGAAGAAAATGAAGGCCTCATTAATAAAAAGGCTTATGAGGATCATTTCACAAACTTTTTTTAGTTCAATTGTGGAGCTCTCTCCCTTTATTATATCTCTCTCATACTCTTGGACACTTAGAGTTTCCTTGAAGCACTCTTGGAGAGTGTGGCATACTTGGATTTTTGGAGAAAGAAGGTAAAGGAAGAGCAGGAAAGCACAAGATGACATTGGGATCAACAACTACAATGCGTTTTTCTTGCAGGTACCAAGTTGCATGTATGTTTTCCTCACTAGTTTTGGTATGAATGGAATATGCATGTGGATTATTGGTCATGATCTATCACTGGAGTCAAGAATTTCCTTGATTAACAACAGATTTTCCTAGCCTTTCCATTTATATGGTGTTTTGGGTTTATTTCTTTTTTTTTTGGTTGGTTCTCATGTTTCCTTTAGTTTGGTTTGAGCTACTAGTTCCTGTAGCCTTGGTTAGACAAATGCTCTGGAGCCCTGTAACAAGTTGGGCTGAGTTACTAGTCCTAGAGCCTTGGTTGGACAAACACTCTGGAGCCCTTCGTGGGTTTAGTTACTAGTCCTAGAGCCATGGGTGGACAAAAGCTTTGGAGCTCGACATTAGTTGTGGGTTGAGTTACTAGTCCTAGAGCCTTGGTTGGAACAAACGCTCTAGAGACCTGGAAGGCTTAGGTAGATACCAATTTGGTGATGGTTTCTTGATGTCTGACCGTGAGGTGGAATCACTATTTGATAGGTTGAGGTGATTAGGAATTTGGAAACCCTGGATGGTTTCTTATTGACGTATTTTCTGAGATCTCACATTCACGCTTGGAATATGGAACAGGGGTGACTAGCTAAAGAGAGTTCTGGCTTAGCCATGTCTACGGTTGGGTGGTTCATGGAAGTCCCATAACTGGTTGGAATTTGCATCATTAATATGGGGTTATTTCTCCTTTTTATTTCATGAGTATTATATTGGTTTATATTTGGATGATATGGTTGTGATTTCCTTGGTATTTTTGTCATTATTATGTCAGTTATGAACATGCATTTTATAGTAGCTATGTATGGCTCTCATCATGTTTTTACTTGTATATGAATGATCAGTTTATCTATCCTGATGGATGAAATTGTAGTTAATGTGTTGAGGCATCAATGCTTCTTAGCGATTCTGCGATGATTATGATACCCCTATGCTTAGATATGTTGTTTACACCTATAGATTACATATGTGTGATATGTTTGATGAAATGTGTGTCATGGCTAGTATGGGTCTAGATAAGGGTTTGTTCAAGTAATTGCATTTGTATCATCATTCCATTGTTAGCTTTCTGTTATGAAGGTGTCATTTAATTTTAGATAGTGACTTGGGCTCTCGGCCTGAAAAAGTGTCTCAAATCTCGGGGATGAAGGCACAAAACTGGGTAGAAAAATCCCTGGACATTGTCATACCATGTTGTGGGAGCGTCTAGAGCCTTCTAGACACATGCATGTCCATATCAAGGGAGCATCTGGGAGTTTAATGGCCTAAGAAGTTAGTGCAACCCAAGGGTTGGTTACCTGAGAGGTTGAGATGGTTCTTGGGAGTCTTTTTGTTGATGTAGAAGGTTTGTATGGTGTGCCTTTGTTGGTTCCACTTCCTTAAGGTTACTTAGGATGTCAAATCACATCATAGTAACTTCTTGTCACATGTTTACCTTGGTTGGCTGGTTACTTGGGTAGATGTGGGAGGAGGGTGTTACAACCTATTTTCATATTCTCCGATCTCAAAACAAATAAGTTGACACACAAGCCAATCTTGCATGTCTACTAGAAGAAAGGAAATGCAATATAAATGGTTCTCTAAATAGGATAAGCTCTCATCAACTTTATCAAATGATTTCTTGTCTCATATCTTCCTTTAGAATTGTAGTATAGAAATATACAAACATTATGAGAATAATATTGGGCTCCTATCCAAGTTTTCTCCCTTGGAGAATTACCTCATGAACAAAGGGTGGCATCACGTACAAGTCTTTTCAATTGAACTGGCAGTTCGAGTGTACGAAATAATTTAGTTCTTTTACTCCTACCATGTGAAAAGGCTTGATTCTGGACTCCATTTCTCCTTTTCTTTAGTCTTCATACTTGGTTTAATGGTGATTCGAGGAAAGAAATTTATGAAATATGAAATGGTGACATCTCCTGAATTGTGGGATATCACAAAAATGATTTTTTCATTCATGGAAGGTGATCTAATTCTTATGTTGGTAGAATTGGTTTAATGGGATACATATGGGTGTCTTTGTGGAAACATTTTTTTCTAGAGCATCCCTAGATCCTCCATCTTTTGTGCATAGTCTTTCCTGCCAGAGTGATGGAATTGCACCTGACCCTATCTTCATCAAGGGAACATGTTCAGATATTTTTGGATTCTAGTTAGTCTAAATCTCCTCTCCCCTACAATAATTCCTTGGTATAATTTGGTAGCGAATAACACAAATGCTCCAAGTTTTCTTTAAAGCATAAATTGGAAAGCTCAATTTTCATTAAGAGTATTTTTTAATTTTGGTCGAAAGGATTCTTCATTTTTCTGTGTATATATCATCACAACTTGAGTTGGTGGAGAGGGTCTAGTGTGTGGCACTTTGATTTGGTGTTCTAGCTCTCCTTCTTATTTTGAGAGTAATTTCCTCTTAAGTTGGTTAGTGGATATATTTAATTTTGGGAGTCCCTTTTGGAAGGGTAGTCCATCTAATAGTCTAGACAATAGAAGCATGATGAACCACGATGATGAGCCTTTCAGCCATCTCAACCCATGTGAATGTTTATTGTACCCTCCTGTTGACATCTATATAGAGATTTGATCTTTGCATAAGAAAATTCACCAACAATCAAACATAATACTCTTCTTAACTAAAGAGGTCCATCAACATGAAGTCATAGTAACATAGTTGGAATATGTTTTAGACTGGATGCATTTCCATATCACTGACCTATAGTTTCATAGTGCTCCAAATGCAAATCGCAGCATAACGAGAAGTGCCCTAGGTGGCCCTTCGAACAAAATGTCCATCAACCCCCTGTATAAGATATTCAAGCTCAATATAAATGTTGTGCATAAAGTAGTAGTAGTTTTTGTATTTAGTATGATTATAGTACCAAGCTTGATGTAGATTTTAAATTTCCATTTCTACCAATCTTGGAAAATTTTGTCTACTAGAATAGAATATAATATTTTCCATTTATTTTGTAGTGAATGGGAATTGAATTAATATAACTCCTCCTCATATTTGTTAAAAAAAAAATGTCAAATGAGAAATAAAAAAAAATTAACATTTAAGTACTAAAGTAAAATTAGATAAGCTTTTCCATTAACATAAGGTATTCGAGTATAATTCGACTTGGTCTTATTTTATACTTATGAAACTGATAGTATCAAAGACCAACTATATGTAGCTAACATTTTTTTGACAATAAAATGTGATGCAGGAGCATCAAGACCATCCTCATTTGTAAATGTGGAATAAAGAGGGGGTGTGATAATTTTTAGTATTTTGTTGTTTTTAATAGGAAAATGAAGATAATGTAAATATTATTTTTCTAAATAAAAGAATATGAGAGAATAGTTAGAAAAAAAAAAAAGGATTGGGATAGGGTTTCTATTATTTTTCAGTTAAAATTAGAATAAAACATAGGGAATAAAGCTTCAAGCTTTAAGTCATTGTGTAAAAAAGGAAAAATCTTTCTTTTTCTAGGAGATAAGGTCTGATCTATCCTTTATGTACATATCCATTATTATTATAAATTAATGAAGCAGCTAAAGCTCTCATCGGAGAGAGGGAGGCGGCGTCAAAGCATAATTTCAAAACATCTCTGGAATTTTAGTGCAATGGTTTTTTTTTTTATGCATGTATCCATAATTAATTGACTGTGTATTAAGGAGTTGAATCGCCTTCATATTCCCGTTTGATGTTTACTGTGTGTGTGACATACTTTTGGTCCGGTCCTTTTCGTTATAACAACATTGCTGCGCCTATGAATCCCATTTTATTAATGGAAGAGGAATCTTCTGGTTGCGCAGAGGAAGTGTGACATTCTTTTAAAAAGGCAGCAGTAGCATTCCCCATGACCAAAGACTAGCATTCCTCCAACCTCAGAATTAGGAACTATAGAGATGCGCTGAGTAGAAAGGTCGATTTGAGTCTATATAGAAGCCAGAATTTGCAATTGAATATGTTCACGAATACAAAGCACAAAGGGAGAGCTCTAGATAGATGTCATTAGGTGAAGAAATGCGATCGATAATTAATATTCGCTTTCACGTCTCAATCGATAGTCGTTATTAACCCACTTTATTTCCCTGGCAAGTTGGCAGTCTCGAAGCTTCATACTAGAGATGCATCTTTACAGTGCCTCCCTCTGAGCAGATACAGATCTGTCTAGAATGCTCGGTTTGTTTATTTTTGCGGGTATTTGATATAAAGCCATCAACCACATCCAAGATCTGTGAATATCAGATCGCTAGTATCGAAAACATCACAAACATAGAGAGCACGTGAAGACAGGTTTGGTTTTGGATGATATATAAAAACCTGTCAGTTTGTGTTATGAGAAATAGGTGCTAGTAAAGCGCATGACATTTGATTCTAAAACCTGGAAGGCAGAATGGAAAGGCGCACTACTGTTAAGTTGTTAAAAAAAACACAAGGCACAATTGTGGTTGAAATTTGATTGTATTCGGTCCTGGAAATAGTACACAATGAAATGCGAAGTGTTGAGCTGTAGCGCTCAAGCCAAAGTGGAAGGTTAGTGGAATTGAAATTGTGTATTTTATTATTTGAAAAGCTTCCCCATTCAATGATAAATCTTGAAGTTGCAGGCATTAAATTGTTGATTTAAGGCGAATGTTTTATGCATGAGTGAACAGGAAAAGGATCCTGGGTATTGCAGGGCTGACCCTGCATCAAGTGGTATCAGAGCAGGAATAGATCTGTTTAAAGATTCAAATTTTTTGTTAATTGCATGCGTTTTTTGGGAATGATGAATATTGATTTACAGGAATAGTGAAGAAATCTCAGCTAGAGTGCAGTGATAAAAGATTCCAGCAAGGGTGGAAGAACCTAAAGATTCAACAGAGGTTGAATAAAGTTGCAGATGGGAGAAGCCTACAGGAGCAGTGGAGGATGCTCAAAAGGTTCCAGCAGAGGACCAATGATTACCAAAAGACCAGATCCAGAGGGAAGGATTGGTGAGGTAAATGGCAGCAAAAGAGTTTGCTGTGGCAGAGGCTTCATGCAACTCATAGGTGAGGAACTTATGGCGAAGGAGATGACTACTAAAAGTCATAAAGGAGAGAGCAGAGGTTCAGAAAGAGGCCACAGAATGAAGAAGGAGAAAGATGCCAAGGCAAATGGCATAAGACATCAGTTGACTCAGGAAGAGTATGAGAAAGAGAAAGCTGAGATAGCAGCTCATCTTGAGCTATTGATGGAGTTGTTGCAGGAAAATGTGAAAGACCAGAGAGATGGTTTACTGCTGAGGAAGAGAGTGAAGTGGCAGAGGCTACAACAGAAAAGAGATTTACAGATAAGCATGCAGTTACAAGAGGAGCTGAAGAAGCTTAAGCAAATGATGGATGAACACTTGAAACAGGAAGAACTCAAAGCAACAGAGTTGGAAGAGGAGGTTTCCGTTGGTGAAACAGAGGAGAAGATCATTGATGATTTCTTGAGTTATTGGGTAAATCCAGATCAGCTGGATAATGTAAAACCGTGAATTTTTGTAGCTGACAATTGTGATGTGATGACAGGTTTTACTGAGGAGGATGTGCCATCTTATGAAACTGTTACAACACAAGAGGAAGTTCTTATGGATGCAGAAGAAGTGAATTAGTCTGAAGCACAGATAAGGGAAGTAACAATTGATACTATTGAGCATTTTGTGCAAAATAAGAGTTTATGTATGAATGCGGGTGATGAGATGGTAACAACAGGAAGCTTGGCTTGGGAAAGTATTGAAGATTGCACAAAAATCTTCTCAATGGAGATGACAGGTTTATGGCAGGAGTTAAATGTTCTAGAGAAGAGGCTAGAAGTACAGAGGATAAGAATTCAGAATATAAAGGCAGAGATGAATGAAGATAAATAGGTTTATGAACCATAATATAGATGCATTCTCGGAAAGGATGATGCTGAGGATAGATTGAGTGGTAATCTCAAGAATGATGGGGATCAGTATACTGAAATGCTGGCAGAGGGAAGTAAGGCACTGATGCCTTATGATTTTTATTCTAACAACTATTTTGTGAATGCAGGTATTGTTGCAGAACATTTGACTCAATTGAGGAGAGAAGAAGTTTTATGTTCCACAGGACAAGAGGGGATGGATGATCGGGTGGCAGTCAGAACAGATACAAGCATAGAGGTAGTAAGAAATCAGGAGTCTGAAGATTTATTAGACAAAGAAATTGAGCTCATTAGAAGAATCATGTTGAAAGTGTCTCAGTGGAATACATCAGCAAGGAAGAGAAGCAGTAGAAGCAGAGGCAAAAGAAAGATAGCAGAATATTGTGAAAGTACAACTAGTGGAGCGATGCAACATAAGGTGTGGTGACCTGGAGAAAAACAACAGACAAAAGTAGTGGCAAATGGAAACTTGCAGCACAAGGTGTGGGATCCAGGCATACACAGATCCAAACACATGATCAGGAGATCATGATTAA
The DNA here is from genome assembly GCA_000404065.3 of Pinus taeda. Taxonomy (NCBI): domain Eukaryota; kingdom Viridiplantae; phylum Streptophyta; class Pinopsida; order Pinales; family Pinaceae; genus Pinus; species Pinus taeda. The sequence continues at coordinate 223,596 of APFE030395589.1, read as the reverse complement.
TTTTAAGGTTGGGTGTATGATGCAGGAGCATCAAGACCATCCTCATTTGTAAATGTGGAATAAAGAGGGGGTGTGATAATTTTTAGTATTTTGTTGTTTTTAATAGGAAAATAAAGATAATGTAAATATTATTTTTCTAAATAAAAGAATATGAGGGAATAGTTAGAAAAAAAAAAAAGATTGGGATAGGATTTCTATGATTTTTCAGTTAAAATTAGAAATAAAAATAGGGAATAAAGCTTCAAGCTTTAAGTCATTGTGTAAAAAAGGAAAAATCTTGCTTTTTCTAGGAGATAAGGTCTGATCTATCCTTTATGTACATATCCATTATTATTGTAAATTAATGAAGCAGCTAAAGCTCTCATCAGAGAGAGGGAGGCGGCGTCAAAGCATAATTTCAAAACCTCTCTGGCATTTTAGTGCAATGGTTTTTTTTTTATGCATGTATCCATAATTAATTGACTGTGTATTAAGGAGTTGAATCCCCTTCATATTCCCGTTTGATGTTTACTGTGTGTGTGAAATACCTTTGGTCCGGTCCTTTTCGTTATAACAACATTGCTGCGTATATGAATCCCATTTTATTAATGGCAGAGGAATCCTCTGGTTACGCAGAGGAAGTGTGACATTCTTTTAAAAAGACAGCAGTAGCATTCCCCATGACCGAAGACTAGCGTTCCTCCAACCTCAGAATTAGGAACTGTAGAGATGTGCTAAGTAGAAAGGTTGATTTGAGTCTTTATAGAAGCCAGAATTTGCAATTGAATATGTTCACGAATACAAAGCACAAAGGGAGAGTTCTAGATCGATGTCATTAGGTGAAGAAATGCGATCGATAATTAATATTCGCTTTCACGTCTCAATCGATAGTCGTTATTAACCCACTTTATTTCCCTGGCAAGTTGGCAGTCTCGAAGCTTCATACTAGAGATGCATCTTTACAGTGCCTCCCTCTGAGCAGATACAGATCTGTCTAGAACGCTCGGTTTGTTTATTGTTGCAGGTATTTGATATAAAGCCATCAACCACGTCCAAGATCCGTGAATATCAGATCTCTAGTATCGACAACATCACAAACACAGAGAGCACGTTATAGTGAGACAAGATGCGTCTGAACATTTAGTGTCTGTGAAGACATGTTTGGTTTTGGACAATATATAAAAATCTGTCAGTTTGTGTTACGAGAAATAGGTGCTAGTAAAGCGCATGACATTTGATTCTAAAACCTGGAAGGCAGAATGGAAAGGCGCACTACTGTTAAGTTGTTAAAAAAAACCCAAGGCACAATTTTGGTTGAAATTTGATTGTATTCGGTCCTGGAAATAGTACACAATGAAATGCGAAGTGTTGAGCTATAGCGCTCAAGCCAAAGTGGAAGGTTAGTGGAATTGAAATTGTGTATTTTATTATTTGAAAAGCTTCCCCATTCAATGATAAATCTTGAAGTTGAAGGCATTAAATTGTTGATTTAAGGCGAATGTTTTATGCATGAGTGAACAGGAAAAGGATCCTGGGTATTGCAGGGCTGACCCTGCATCAAGATGTATCCATTGAATTCAATCTATATATTCCATCCATCTTGAGGGTTGAGAAAAGTAAAGGCATGTGCTATTTTTCTTTTTTCTTGAAAATAAGGGATATAGTTTTATTTTTTATTTTTTATTTTTTATTTTTGTATAAAATGAAAAGTTAGGGTAGACTCAATAGTAATTTAAGCATGTTTAAGGAGGGAAGTAAAACCAAATATTGACAAATAAATATAGAATAGTGCAAAGGGAAAAACAACACATGAAAATAACAAATTTAATATAAGAGAGAACATTTTCAATGCCAATCACAAACTTTGACAAGAAACTCAGTGAGAGAAAATAAAACAAAGAAAATGAGAATTTAAGAGTGAGAGTGCATGCCATCATATTGTAGTTGGAGTTATTAAATGTCTCACAAAACAATATTATTCCCATTTATGGTGAAAATCCAAGTTGTGTGTAGAAGTGTGTAGATAAAAATAATTGATAATAAGATAATTATATGAATGAGCTATTGATTGTGATAGGTAATAGATTTTTTGCGAGCCCTTTTTGATATATAATTGAATACATATACAAGTTCTGAAATCTCTAATTTTAAGGAATCATGGAAATGTTCTTCCCAAACTACAATTTTCCACTCATAAAACAAATAAGCAAAAATGAAAATTTGTTGTCAACAAATACTCTGTTATCACTCTCTTATGATACTTCTAACCACTATGTTGGTCACTTTCTTATGATACTCTTAACCTCCTCTATTGACCTCCTCCTTATTAGCCATTTCATTTATTGATACCCTTCTCTTTAAGGATCCCATCAACTTTCACTCATAAACCTTCTCATGTACTGACTTCACTTAATCCTATTAAAACCAATCCTTCCACCTTAGAACTTAGTCATTTTTCTAAAAGTCAAATAAACTCTTTGTTAATAATTCACATAATCGTATACCTTCTTCCATTATAAGAATTTATAAATATAATTTTGTTAATACATCAACCATACATTAGCCATATATTTTAAGAATATAAAATGTTTTATTTTTTTTCCTTTTATTTTTATTTTTTGTATTTCTTTTTTTTTAATTTTTTTTTTGATTATCTTTTTATTGCCTCTCTTCTTTTTTTTATAGATTTTTTAAATTTAGATATAACAATACATCAAATAACATATTATAGTTAAAAACACCACTCAACATATTACATATAATTCAAAAAACACGAAGAAAGCTAAGAAAATATCTATGACCATGTGAAAGCAGGATTCAAGCAACTATTAGTTTAGCATTAACCAATCTAAGTTATAATATTTAACTTTGAAGGTCTTATCAACGCTTCAATGAGGAGAAAAAATGTAAATGTGTAGACTTAGTAGTGGTTACTACCCACTAAAATTTATGCAAATCCTTGCCTCTTAGTAGGAAATCATTTTTTCTACTTCATATATCATTTTGTAATTTTCCTAAAAACAAAATTTATAAATTGAGTGATAGAGACCAAGTTGCCATGCACCACTTGTTGATAGATGCAATTGCAACCAGTGACATGTTAAAATTCACCACTTTTTATAATAAATATAGAAACATATTGAGCATCATCAATTTTTATTATTGAATATGAAAATTTAATAATATTTTTTATAAATTAATTATAAATGTTTGTCAATTTGTTTATGTAGATAAGCTTGCCTATTTTGGAATAGAGATTCTAGAATTTTAATTTAATTATCAATAATTATTAGATAGATGGTAGTGATTTAATTTCGTAGAATATTATATAATATTCTTAGTAGTATACACAAATCAAAAGCTGAGAGTTATATTGTAACAAAGCCTACTTACAAATTAAGAACCTCAGTAATAAAGTGGAGGTGAAGGTCCATGGCTAAGAATCGTATTACATATTTTTTTAAAACGTAAATATGTCTAACTTATATATTGATTATTTTTTACCATTAATAATAATAACAATTTTAAATAAACTTATAGTTTAGTTATTTCTTATGATTTTTAAAATTTTTAGCAACTTAAGATGTATAATGAAATAAGTGTTTTGATATTTATTATGGATTGATGTCTCTAAGCATTTATCAAGAATTTAATTTATATAAATATGGTAGTAATATGTTTATATAAATTTCATCAATTTTTAAAATTTAATATAAAAATAATAATATTTTTTAATAAATCAAATATATATGCTTAATAATACATTAATATTGTTGCATCATTTTTAATATTAAATATAAAAATTTAATATTTTTTTAATAAATCAAATATGAATGTTTTTCAATACATGAATATTGTTTATACATAGATTTAACAACATATGCATGGGAATTCACTCAAACAATATTTAAAAACCTAACAAAATGCATGAAACAATTATTCCACTTAAAAATTAGGTTAACCAATATTTAAAAATCTAACAAAATGCAAATATAATTATGAAACAATTACTCCACTTAAAAATTAGGTTAACCTAGATTCATCTTAACATCCTTGTAAGGAGGATGAGAGGAATCAAATCTCTTGAAGTGAAAACCCTCTTTTAAAGAGAAAAGAGAATTGATCCCTCTTAAAACTCCATAAATTATGTAATTATGTAATAATTGAATTTAAAATGATAATTAAACTTTTCTAATTTTTAAATTATTTTTAAAATATACCAGTTGAATTGTTAAAATTGCAAGCACTAGTTAAAATGACAATTAATTAAAATTACATAAATATTAAATAAAGCTGTTAATAACTTTTCCTTAAATTAGAATATCTTAGATAATAATCTATAAGAAAATTCATAATTCAAATAAAAAAAGTCAACATATTAACTATTATATATTGTTATCACTAATGTAAATATCATTCACACATAATATTATCACTAATGTAAGCATCGTCATGAGAGATCAATATCTTAGATAATAATCTATAAGAAAATTCATAATTCAAATAAAAAAAGTCAACATATTAACTATTATATATTGTTATCACTAATGTAAGTATCATTCACACATAATATTATCACTAATGTAAGCATCGTCATGAGAGGATTGACCGACAATATTTTAATTTATGAACGTTGAGAATCAAGGTTTAATGTAAGTATCATTGGCACATAATATTATCACTAATATAAGCATCGTTATGAGAGAATTGACCCACAATAGTTTAGTTTATGAACGTTGAGAATTAAGGCTTTGTGTGAGGCTCCGTAGTATTGAGAGAGGAGATTATTTTGGCTCCACAAGACATTCATTACTAAGAGCTTCATTATTATAGGCTTCTTTAGATCACCTCGTTTTTTATTCTTAAATTGGTGACTTAACTGAGTTTTGTTGAATTTATCGGTTTGAATCTAGTAAAAATTATTGAATCTATCAGTTTTACTGAATCTATCAGTTTTACTAGACAAAGGATGTGGAGGTTGGGATTTTAGGGGAAGGAAATCCTCGAACTTTGAACTTATTGAAATTGTTTGTGTGGCAGGACTTAGTCTGAGCTTGGATTTTTATTTTTTATGGAAACAAATCAATACAATTCCAAACTATACTAAGTAAATAAGTAAATAGGGTATAAATTTTATAATACATTTTGGGTGAGGATAGAGAAAAGAGAAATAATACTAAAAACCCCAATTAAATATTTCTTTTTGGAAAAGAGGAAAAAACATTGGAGTTTTAGGCCTTTGAAGAGCCTATATTAGAGAAATACCATTAGAAAACCCATGGGTTAAAAATACCTTAGAAAAAACCATGTGTTGTCAAAACCGAGTGCCTATTATTTTATCTCAATTTTATTTTAATTATTAACTTTATTTTTATTTTTATGTAGTTTGATCTATTAAAAATGTTTACATAACACCAAAGGACATAACTACACATCACAACATCTCTTTCATACTAGGTTAGAAAGCAAAACTAGACATTATAACATCTCTTCCATACTAGGTTGAAGAGCACAACTAGACATCACAACATCTCATCACAACATCTCTTTCATACTAGGTTAGAAAGCAAAACTAGACATTATAACATCTCTTCCATACTAGGTTGAAGAGCACAACTAGACATCACAACATCTCTTCCATAATAAGTTGGAGAGCACCTATTGACACAATAAATCTTGATATTTTGGTGTTGTCCACAAACATATTTTAATGTACAAAAGGGCATATAGAATTATGAGCTCATTAGGTCTTAGGAAAAACAATAAACACATAGTAAAATTCATTAGGTATTAGGAAAAACAATAAACACATAGTCAAATTAAATATTTTACTTTAGGAAAAAAGCTTATCAAGTTAAATATTTTAACATATTATATTCGATTGGGAGAGATTATTTTGGTGTTATCCACACGTGTTTTAATATACAAAATGGCAAGAGGATTATAAGCTCATGGGGTATTAGGAAAAAAAATACACATATCAAATTAAATATTTCACTTTAGAAAAAGGTTTATCCAATTTAAGATTTTGATATATTATATTTAATTGAAAAAGAATTTATAGCAAATTTTTTATATATTATATAAATTTGAAAAGATTATATGCAATTTTTTTTATAATAATTGATATTTAATTTGAAAAGATTTATTATGTACTGTAATAGAATTTTTATTTTTAATAAATTTCCCATTTTCCCCTGTTCTCTTAAATATTTAATGGAAAATTTATATCCAAGAACCTTTTATATTATATTTTAGTTTAAAAAGATTATTTCCACTTGCAAAAATTTTTTATTATTAATAAAGGTCATTTTCCCTGTTATTTCCATAGAGGATGAGAGATTCTCAAGGAAAAGTCTAAAAATGATGCTAGGACTTATTTTTTAAAAGACATCAAAGTCAAATTCCAACCCGAGGGCTTTTTTTTGCTATAAGAAAAACATTACCTTTCCCAATAGCATGGGTAGAGGTTAATGCTAGATTATTTATTTGAATTCATAGTAGATGACCTAAAGATGATGATATACGATAAGAGTGGGGAAATCATTTAATATTGATGTGTGGTGTATCACTAAACATTTTATATATCCATATATTATGGAGTGATGTGTTTATTTGGTGTTGTTAGTTAAGATGTTTAAAAATTTGAAAAAAATGAATATTATTATATTTTTTAAAATCAAAATATTTCCAATATGGTTAATTAGTTATTTTCTACACCTTCAATAAAATATTTTCTCACTTTTAATATATACCCGTTCCATAAATACCCACGACGAATAAATATATTTCCATATATATATATATATATAGTACTATAGTACCCTTCTCATAAATACTTAGAATTTTATATAAAAATTATTAATTAGGATGTTAGTAAAACTGCCAATATTCCCATACATCATATTTAGGTTCGTTGGAAATAAGTATGACTACATAGATAAAAATGATATTTTTTTTATATTTTGACCAAATCTAATAATCGAAATAAAAAGCTTCCACAAAATCTCCTCTTTGGATGGGGATTTAGCTTAGTGAAATCAAAAACTACCATATGAGAATATAGTCTTTATATGCCTCCAAAGAATCAA
>APFE030395589.1:206451-216516 GCA_000404065.3 Pinus taeda | reverse complement strand
AAGAGCAAGAAAGCACAAGATGACATTGGGATCAGCAACTACAATGAGTTTTTCTTGCAAGTACCAAGTTGCATGTATGTTTTCCTCACTAGTTTTGGTATGCATGGAATATGCATGTGGATTATTGGTCATGATCTATCACTGGAGTCGAGAATTTCCTCGATTAACAACAGATTTCCTAGCCTTGCCATTTATATGGTGTTTTGGGTTTTTTTTTTTTTTTTTGGTTGGTTCTCATGTTTCCTTTAGTTTGGTTTGAGCTACTAGTTCCCGTAGCCTTGGCTAGACAAACGCTCTAGAGCCCTGTAACAAGTTGGGCTGATTTACTAGTCCTAGAGCCTTGGTTGGACAAACACTCTGGAGCCCTTGGTGGGTTTAGTTACTAGTCCTAGAGCTATGGGTGGACAAATGCTTTGGAGCTCGACATTAGTTGTGGGTTGAGTTACTAGTCCTAGAGCCTTGGTTGGAACAAATGCTCTAGAGACCTAGAAGGCTTGGGTAGATACCAATCTCGTGATGGTTTCTTGATGTCTGACCGTGAGGTGAAATCACTATTTTATGGGTTGAGGTGATTAGGAATTTGGAAGCCCTGGATGGTTTCTTATTGACGTATTTTCTGAGATCCCACATTCATGCTTGGAATATGGAACAGGGGTGACTAGCTAAAGAGAGTTCTGGCTTAGCCATGTCTACGGTCAAGTGGTTCATGGAAGTCCCATAACTGGTTGGACTTTGCATCATTAATATGGGGTTATTTCTCCTTATTATTTCATGAGTATTATATTGGTTTATATTTGGATGATATGGTTGTGATTTCCTTGGTATTTTTGTCATTATTATGTCAGTTATGAACATGCATTTTATAGTAGCTATGTATGGTTCTCATCATGTTTTTACTTGTGTATGAATGATCAATTTATCTATCCTAATGGATGAAACTGTAGTTAATGTGTTGAGGCATCAATGCTTCTTAGCGGTTCTGTGATCATTATGATACCCCTATGCTTAGACATGTTGTTTACACCTATAGATTACATATGTGTGATATGTTTGATGAAATGTGTGTCATGGCTAGTATGGGTCTAGATAAGGGTTTGTTCAAGTAATTGAATTTGTATCATCATTCCATTGTTAGCTTTCTGTTATGAAGGTGTCATTTAATTTTAGATAGTGACCTGGGCTCTCGGCCTGAAAAGGTGTCTCAAATCCCGGGGATGAAGGCATAAAACTGGGTAGAAAAATCCCTGGACGTTGTCATACCATGTTGGGGGAGCGTCTAGAGCCTTCTAGACACATGCATGTCCATATCAAGGGAGCATCTGGGAGTGTAATGGCCTAAGAAGTTAGTGGAACCCAAGGGTTGGTTACCTGAGAGGTTGGGATGGTTCTTAGGAGTCTTTTTGTTGATGTGGAAGGTTTGTATGGTGTGCCTTTGTTGGTTCCACTTCCTTAAGGTTACTTAGGATGTCAAATCACATCATAGTAACTTCTTGTCACATGTTTACCTTGGTTGGCTGGTTACTTGGGTAGATGTGGGAGGAGGGTGTTACAACCTATTTTCATATTCTCCGATGTCAAAACAAATAAGTTGACACACAAGCCAATCTTTCATGTCTACTAGAAGAAAGGAAATGCAATATAAATGGTTCTCTGAATAGGATAAGCTCTCATCAACTTTATCAAATGATTTCTTGTCTCATATCTTCCTTTAGAATTGAAGTATAGAAATATACAAACATTATTAGAATAATATTGGGCTCCTATCCAAGTTTTCTCCCTTGGAGAATTACCTCATGAACAAAGGGTGGCATCACGTACAAGTCTTTTCAATTGAACTGGCAGTTCGAGTGTATCAAATAATTTAGTTCTTTTACTCCTACCATGTGAAAAGGCTCGATTCTGGACTCTATTTCTCCTTTTCTTTAGTCTTCATACGTGGTTTAATGGTGATTTGAGGAAAGAAATTTATGAAATATGGAATGGTGACATCTCCTGAATTGTGGGATATCACAAAAATGATTTTTTCATTCATGGAAGGTGATCTAATTCTTATGTTGGTAGAATTGGTTTAATGGGATACATGTGGGTGTCTCTGTGGAAACATTTTTTTCTAGAGCATCCCTAGATCCTCCATCTTTTGTGCATAGTCTTTCCTGCCAGAGTGATGGAATTGCACCTGACCCTATCTTCATCAAGGGAACATGTTCATATATTTTTGGATTCTTGTTAGTCTAAATCTCCTCCTCTCCCCTACAATAATTCCTTGGTATAATTTTGTAGCAAATAACAAAGATGCTCCAAGTTTTCTTTAAAGCATAAATTGGAAAGCTCAATTTTCATTAAGAGTATTTTTTAAGTTTGGTCGAAAGGATTCTTCATTTTTCTGTGTATATATCACCACGACTTGAGTTGGTGGAGAGGGTCTAGTGTGTGGCACTTTGATTTGGTGTTCTAGCTCTCCTTCTTATTTTGAGAGTAATTTCCTCTTAAGTTGGTTAGTGGATATATTTAATTTTGGGAGTCATTTAGGTTGGTGTTAAACCCATTTACCTCTCCCTTTGGGAAGGGTAGTCCATCTAGTAGTCTAGACAATATAAGCATGATGAACCACGATGATGATCCTTTCAGCCATCTCAACCCATGTGAATGTTTATTGTACCCTCCTGTTGACATCTATATAGAGATTTGATCTTTGCATAAGAAAATTCACCAACAATCAAACATAATACTCTTCTTAACTAAAGAGGTCCATCAACATGAAGTCATAATAACATAGTTGGAATATGTTTTAGACTTGATGCATTTCCATATCACTGACCTATAGTTTCATAGTGCTCGAGATGCAAATCGCAACATAAGGAGAAGTGCCCTAGGTGGCCCTTCAGACAAAATGTCCATCAACCCCTTGTATAAGATATTCAAGCTCAATATAAATGTTGTTCATAAAGTAGTAATAGTTTTTGTATTTAGTATGATTATAGTACCAAGCTTGATGTAGATTTTAAATTTCCATTTCTACCAATCTTGGAAAATTTTGTCTACTAGAATAGAATATAATCTTTTCCATTTATTTTGTAGTGAATGGGACTTGACTTAATATAACTCCTCCTCATATTTGTAAAAAAAAAATGTCAAATGAGAAATAAAAAAAATTTACATTTAAGTACTAAAGTAAAATTAGATAAGCTTTTCCATTAACATAAGGTATTCGAGTATAATTCGACTTGGTCTTATTTTATACTTATGAAACTGATAATATCAAAGACCAACTATATGTAGCTAACATTTTTTTGACAATAAAATGTATCCACTAAATTCAATCTATATATTCCATCCATCTTGAGGGTTGAGAAAAGTAAAGGCATGTGCTATTTTTCTTTTTTCTTGAAAATAAGGGATATAGTTTTATTTTTTATTTTTTATTTTTATTTTTGTATAAAATGAAAAGTTAGGGTAGACTCAATAGTAATTTAAGCATGTTTAAGGAGGGAAGTAAAACCAAATATTGACAAATAAATATAGAATAGTGCAAAGGGAAAAACAACACATGAAAATAACAAATTTAGTATAAGAGAGAACATTTTCAATGCCAATCACAAACTTTGACAGGAAACTCAGTGAGAGAAAATAAAACAAAGAAAATGAGAATTTAAGTGTGAGAGTGCATGCCATCATATTGTAGTTGGAGTTATTAAATGTCTCACAAAACAATATTATTCCCATTTATGGTGAAAATCCAAGTTGTGTGTAGAAGTGTGTAGATAAAAATAATTGATAATAAGATAATTATATGAATGAGCTATTGATTGTGATAGGTAATAGATTTTTTGCGAGCCCTTTTTTATATATAATTTAATACATATACAAGTTCTGAAATCTGTAATTTTAAGGAATCATGGAAATGTTCTTCCCAAGCTACAATTTTCCACTCATAAAACAAATAAGCAAAAATGAAAATTTGTTGTCAACAAATACTCTGTTGTCACTCTCTTATGATACTTCTAACCACTATGTTGGTCACTTTCTTATGATACTCTTAACCTCCTCTATTGACCTCCTCCTTATTAGCCATTTCATTTATTGATACCCTTCTCTTTAAGGCTCCCATCAACTTTCACTCATAAACCTTCTCATGTATTGACTTCACTTAATCCTATTAAGACCAATCCTTCCACCTTAGAACTTAGTCATTTTTCTAAAAGTCAAATAATCTCTTTGTTAATAATTCACATAATCGTATACCTTCTTCCATTATAAGAATTTATAAATATAATTTTGTTAATACATCAACCATACATTAGCCATATATTTTAATAATATAAAATGTTTTATTTTTTTTCCTTTTATTTTTATTTTTTTTTATTATTTTTTTTTGTCTCCTCTCTTTTTTTTATATATTTTTAAATTAATATAAAAATACATCAAATAACAAATATGGTAAACAGCACTCAACATATTACATATAATTCAAAAAACACGAAGATAGCTAAGAAAATATCTATGACCCTGTGAAAGCAGGATTCAATCAATTATTGGTTTAGCATTAACCAATCTAAGTTATAATATTTAACTTTGAAGGTCTTATCAACGCTTCAATGAGGAGAAAAAATGTAAATGTGTAGACTTAGTAGTGGTTACTACCCACTAAAATTTATGCAAATCCTTGCCTCTTGGTAGGAAATTATTTTTTCTACTTCATATATCATTTTGTAATTTTCCTAAAAACAAAATTTATAAATTGAGTGATAGAGACCAAGTTGCCATGCACCACTTGTTGATAGATGCAATTGCAACCAGTGACATGTTAAAATTCACCACTTTTTATAATAAATATAGAAACATATTGAGCATCATTAATTTTATTATTGAATATGAAAATTTAATAATATTTTTAATAAATTAATTATAAATGTTTGTCAATTTGTTTATGTAGATAAGCTTGCCTATTTTGGAATAGAGATTCTAGAATTTTAATTTAATTATCAATAATTATTAGATAGATGGTAGTGATTTAATTTCGTAGAATATTATATAATATTCTTAGTAGTATACACAAATCAAAAGCTGAGAGTTATATTGTAACAAAGCCTACTTACAAATTAAGGACCTCAGTAATAAAGTGGAGGTGAAGGTCCATGGCTAAGAATCGTATTACATATTTTTTCAAAACGTAAATATGTCTAACTTATATATTGATTATTTTTTACCATTAATAATAATAACAATTTTAAATAAACTTATAGTTTAGTTATTTCTTATGATTTTTAAAATTTTTAGCAACTTAAGATGTATAATGAAATAAGTGTTTTGATATTTATTATGGATTGATGTCTCTAAGCATTTATCAAGAATTTAATTTATATAAATATGGTAGTAATATGTTTATATAAATTTCATCAATTTTTAAAATTTAATATAAAAATAATAATATTTTTTAATAAATCAAATATATATGCTTAATAATACATTAATATTGTTTTGCATCATTTTTTAATATTAAATATAAAAATTTAATATTTTTTTAATAAATCAAATATGAATGTTTTTCAATACATGAATATTGTTTATACATAGATTTAACAACATCTGCATGACAATTCACTCAAACAATATTTAAAAACCTAACAAAATGCGAATATAAGCATGAAACAATTATTCCACTTAAAAATTAGGTTAACCAATATTTAAAAACCTAACAAAATGCAAATATAAGTATGAAACAATTACTCTACTTAAAAATTAGGTTAATCTAGATTCATCTTAACATCGTTCTACAGAGGATGAGAGGAAGTAAATCTCTTGAAGTGAAAACCCTCTTTAAAGAAAAAAGAGAATTGATCCCTCTTAGAACTCCATAAATTATGTAATTATGTAATAATTGAATTTAAAATGATAATTAAACTTTTCTAATTTTTAAATTATTTTTAAAATATTAACTAATTTTAGTTATTGTTAAAATTACAAGCCGTAGTTAAAATCCACAATTAAATTAAAATTCTAAACACATAAAATTAAATAAACATTGTCTTGTTAATAACTTTTCCTTCAATTGTAATATCTTAGATAATAATCTATAAGAAAATTCATAATTCAAATAAAAATATCTTAGATAATAATCTATAAGAAAATTCATAATTCAAATAAAAAAAAGTCAACATATTACCTAGTATATATTGTTATCATCGTCATGAGAGGTCAATATCTTAGATAATAATCTATAAGAAAATTCATAATTCAAATTAAAAAAAGTCAACATATTACAGTATATATTGTTATCACTAATGTAAGTATCATTCACACATAATATTATCACTAATGTAAGCATCGTCATGAGAGGATTGACCGACAATATTTTAATTTATGAACGTTGAGAATCAAGGTTTAATGTAAGTATCATTGGCACATAATATTATCACTAATATAAGCATCGTTATGAGAGAATTGACCCACAATAGTTTAGTTTATGAACGTTGAGAATTAAGGCTTTGTGTGAGGCTCCGTAGTATTGAGAGAGGAGATTATTTTGGCTCCACAAGACATTCATTACTAAGAGCTTCATTATTATAGGCTTCTTTAGATCACCTCGTTTTTTATTCTTAAATTGGTGACTTAACTGAGTTTTGTTGAATTTATCGGTTTGAATCTAGTAAAAATTATTGAATCTATCAGTTTTACTGAATCTATCAGTTTTACTAGACAAAGGATGTGGAGGTTGGGATTTTAGGGGAAGGAAATCCTCGAACTTTGAACTTATTGAAATTGTTTGTGTGGCAGGACTTAGTCTGAGCTTGGATTTTTATTTTTTATGGAAACAAATCAATACAATTCCAAACTATACTAAGTAAATAAGTAAATAGGGTATAAATTTTATAATACATTTTGGGTGAGGATAGAGAAAAGAGAAATAATACTAAAAACCCCAATTAAATATTTCTTTTTGGAAAAGAGGAAAAAACATTGGAGTTTTAGGCCTTTGAAGAGCCTATATTAGAGAAATACCATTAGAAAACCCATGGGTTAAAAATACCTTAGAAAAAACCATGTGTTGTCAAAACCGAGTGCCTATTATTTTATCTCAATTTTATTTTAATTATTAACTTTATTTTTATTTTTATGTAGTTTGATCTATTAAAAATGTTTACATAACACCAAAGGACATAACTACACATCACAACATCTCTTTCATACTAGGTTAGAAAGCAAAACTAGACATTATAACATCTCTTCCATACTAGGTTGAAGAGCACAACTAGACATCACAACATCTCATCACAACATCTCTTTCATACTAGGTTAGAAAGCAAAACTAGACATTATAACATCTCTTCCATACTAGGTTGAAGAGCACAACTAGACATCACAACATCTCTTCCATAATAAGTTGGAGAGCACCTATTGACACAATAAATCTTGATATTTTGGTGTTGTCCACAAACATATTTTAATGTACAAAAGGGCATATAGAATTATGAGCTCATTAGGTCTTAGGAAAAACAATAAACACATAGTAAAATTCATTAGGTATTAGGAAAAACAATAAACACATAGTCAAATTAAATATTTTACTTTAGGAAAAAAGCTTATCAAGTTAAATATTTTAACATATTATATTCGATTGGGAGAGATTATTTTGGTGTTATCCACACGTGTTTTAATATACAAAATGGCAAGAGGATTATAAGCTCATGGGGTATTAGGAAAAAAAATACACATATCAAATTAAATATTTCACTTTAGAAAAAGGTTTATCCAATTTAAGATTTTGATATATTATATTTAATTTGGAAAGACGTGATTTATTGCAATATGTTTATATGACTTGATATTAATTTGAAAAGACTTATATGTACTGTATAGGAATTGGTGGTATTTTGATAATTTCATTTTTCCTTGTTGCTTTCTTTGATGATTTTAAATTTGGAAAATTCAATATACAAGAACTTTGTTATATATTAATTTAATTTGAAAAGATTTTATATGCACTTGCATAGAATTTTTGTTATTTGGGTGAATAAAGGTCATTTTCCCTGTTATTTCCATAGAGGATGAGAGATTCTCAAGGAAAAGTCTAAAAATGATGCTAGGACTTATTTTTTAAAAGACATCAAAGTCAAATTCCAACCCGAGGGCTTTTTTTTGCTATAAGAAAAACATTACCTTTCCCAATAGCATGGGTAGAGGTTAATGCTAGATTATTTATTTGAATTCATAGTAGATGACCTAAAGATGATGATATACGATAAGAGTGGGGAAATCATTTAATATTGATGTGTGGTGTATCACTAAACATTTTATATATCCATATATTATGGAGTGATGTGTTTATTTGGTGTTGTTAGTTAAGATGTTTAAAAATTTGAAAAAAATGAATATTATTATATTTTTTAAAATCAAAATATTTCCAATATGGTTAATTAGTTATTTTCTACACCTTCAATAAAATATTTTCTCACTTTTTATAATTACCCTTTCCATAAATACCTCTCGATTAGAAATATTTTCTCACAGCATATATAATACCCTCCCATAAATACTTAGAATTTTATATAAAAATTATTAATTAGGATGTTAGTAAAACTGCCAATATTCCCATACATCATATTTAGGTTCGTTGGAAATAAGTATGACTACATAGATAAAAATGATATTTTTTTTATATTTTGACCAAATCTAATAATCGAAATAAAAAGCTTCCACAAAATCTCCTCTTTGGATGGGGATTTAGCTTAGTGAAATCAAAAACTACCATATGAGAATATAGTCTTTATATGCCTCCAAAGAATCAAGCCATCTCTTGGTTACTACCGGATGTGCTCTAGTGAAATGAGGAACTACTATATGATAAAATAGTTCATATCGTTTTTCAATACCTCGAAGAATCAAACCATCTCAGGGCTGGTTACCTATAGAACTTTGAATGTTACGAAAGCTCCTAACTGTAGGGGAAACCAACTCAAAGAAGAGACCCAAGCCCCTTTCCAACCAGTCAAGAGGAAAGCTAAGGCAGCGGTCAAAAGACAAGAATCTCATCAACATGTCTTCCGAGAAATCCTCCCATCAAGACGCAAAGGCAGACTCTCCCCCACAATTTTGTTTTCTTTAACTTAGGTCGATTGTAAATATTCTGGAATCAGAAGAGAGGTAAAACCATTAACTTTTGAACGTTAAATTGAGCACACTCTCCTTTTTATTTGTAAAAATGGCATCGCATCCCTCGGGTAAGTTCAGAATGATGCTTCGATGGAGCAATCTCTTGAGAATCGATGGCAGGAAGGTGGAACAAAGATGGAGTGAATTCATATAAGAACAAACGAGGCAATTCTACAGGAATGCGCGGGAAAATCCATGTTCAAAAGTACTAGCCGGGAAACAAAGTTTGCCCTAGAACGAGAAATCATGAAAAATCAATAGCATGAAAAGTATTTAAGCCCTTAAAAAAACATGTCCAAAGTAAGAATGTCGTTATTTCTTAATTCTGTTTGTGAGGTGCCTTAGTTTATAAAAATTACTCGATTCCCTTCCGAGAAAATGAAAGTCATTTGCAATCCTGAAAGCTATGAACTCCCCCCTAACAGGGGTTAAATTTGACGGGTGACCTTACTTGTCAATGAATTTTTTTATGACGTTTTTATTTTTACACTGCCCATCATATGACTTTTAAAATTTATTTGTACAAGTTTTATCTAATTTCAAATTGTACAATAAAATAACAATAGTTGTGAAATAATTTTCAAACCAAAAACATAACATGCATGATTTCTCGGTTGGATACAACGACCCTTTTGGTGGCTCGCCCAACAACCGACTTTGCACACAAGAAGTTGTGTTCAACCTCATTTCGAACAAAACCC
Organism: Pinus taeda; assembly: GCA_000404065.3. Taxonomy (NCBI): domain Eukaryota; kingdom Viridiplantae; phylum Streptophyta; class Pinopsida; order Pinales; family Pinaceae; genus Pinus; species Pinus taeda. The sequence continues at coordinate 206,665 of APFE030395589.1, read as the reverse complement.
AACAGTCTAATGCTATTTACTGCACAAACAGTGGTTGAAAGTCCAGTCCATTTTTTTAAAGAAAATACAAAACAAAGCTCAATTTTTTACATAACCCACTACCCAGAATTCAGCTGGTTTAATATCCCACTAAAGACAAATGGATTCAATGCATCAAGCTCTATTGAAATTTCAAACATATAAAAGTCCAGTCCAATTTTTTACAACAAATACA
>APFE030395589.1:187687-200104 GCA_000404065.3 Pinus taeda | reverse complement strand
CTGTTTCCCTCTCTGAGGGTTTTAACCACGTCAAAATACTGGTGTATTGATCTGTGATCTATTTGTGAGTGGTGTCCTTTTGGTGTTCTGTCTGAGGAACTTACCCTGTAAATTCCTACACCTTCGTAATAATGTCCAGAATCACCAGCGGTTTTTTATCAGAAAATATACGAGTTTTTGGTGGTGGGAGCATCTATGTGCTAGCACCACTTGCAGACTATGAAACTGCCCTACGATCAAGGGGTCCTCCAGATATCCCACTATGCATTCTAGAACCTCGTCCGGAATCGCACAACCTACTGATGTCCTCCTTGGGCGTCGTTGCATTCTTTTTCTCTGAATTGGTGTAAATAAACATCTTTATATATTATCTTCCCTCTTTAGTCACATATCACCTTAGTCATTGAATCTATCATTTCACATATTTTTGTCAAAAATATCATTTCTCATCGGCTAACCAATTTTTTTGGTAAAATATATCATTTCTCATAAGTTAACCAATCTTTGTGTTTAAAATATACATTTTTTTCTTTCAAAAATGCAATTTCTCATAAGTTGAGAATTTTTATATTTAAGAGAATAAAGCAGAAATCGTGGATAGATTCTCTGTTTTGGCAATGCCGTGTGTACATAAATCACTGGCCGGGCCGCTATTTTTACCGTGGCATGTATTTAATTTGTGTTCGCTACGGAGTAGCATCTCAAAGAAGACCAGTGGAGATAAAATCACTATTATATACCTAGGGGGTAATATGGGGTACAAGGGGAGGTACCAAAGGTAATAATGTGATAATGGGATGGGCCATAGTAATAAATAAGGTGGTTAACCCATATCATGTAAGGGAATGGGCCCATGGTATTAGTTCGATGGTATGAGGGAACCATGGTAATGATCCATGGTATTGTATGTATGAGGCCTATATAGAGGCTAGAGACTCCATATGGAGAGATGTGAAGGAATTGTCAAGGATTATTGTATGTACAAGCATATGGCTTGTGGAGTGTTCTCCTTCCTTAAAGATTGAATGTATGGTGTTGCCCCACCTTAAGGGTTTGATCAATAAAGACGTATTTCTATCTATTTCAGATCTTGTTATTCTTGGGTTTATTTGTATTCTCATATCTTTTTGGGTTAGATCTATAACAAGCGGTATCAGAGCTACAACAAGTGGTATCAGAGCACTTTCTTGGGCAAAAAAAAGTGGAGATTTTTTTATTTTTTTTTCCAGGATTTTAGGGGCGGCGAGTTCACAGATCATATATGTATGTTTTGGTGCAATATCTACAAAATATAATTGTCGATCTAGATTCTATGTGAAAAAATATCCGATTTCAAAAAAAAAATCAGTCGAATCAGAGTCCGGATGAAGGAGATATCACTGACCTAAAAATCAATGGTGTTGCAGACAATTTTTTGAGGGCAGCGAGTTTGCGGCACAGCTCTGGACATCCTAGTGCAAGATCTACAAAATCTAATTGTATATCTAGATTGTTTGAGAAAAATTACCCAATTTCAAAAAAAAAAAAATCAATCGAATTGGAGTCCGGATGAGGGAGATATCGTTGATTTAAAATCAGCTCTTTTTTGCAGAAATTGTGGTGACGGCGGGAGAGTAGCAGCGCAAATATGAAATTCCAGTGTCTGGATCAGGATTTCTATCACATAGGTAGATGCAGAATTGTTGTTCCATTTCCAAAAACAGATCATAATAGGGATTCTGAGCAATATTAATGGAACTGTGACAATTTCAAATTTTCTCCAAGTAAGTGAATATTTTCAAAACCCTTTTCATGGCGATTCTATATTTTACAGGGAAATATGATGGTCATACTATTGAAGAAATCATATAGAGATACAAGTCCACACATAGGACACGTTGGAAGATTCCAATGGTGCTTAATATGAGCGATGAGGCTGAAAAATGGTGGTTATCACTTGACCACAAGCAGTTGACCATACTTTCAGATGTAGAATTTGAAAAACTATTTTTGGACAAATGGTCTCGGGCTAGAAAAAAGGAGAATGAGAGACATAAGGGGTTATTTGCTACGGTTGTGTCCTTACTGCAGGTTCATGGATCGATTCAGAAGGAGAAGATCATTGTTTCTCTAAATCCTAATTGCAAGCATAATTTTATCAATGTTAATTTGGCAAAAAAATTTCACGTTTCAACAAAACACATTGAAAACACACAAGTTGATGATGCGGATGTTCAACTTTATAAGGATTTGAAGATTTTTATGGATAAGTATGTGTTGCATGGTGATTTTTATACTTCAGAGATGGATAATATGGATGTTGTTTTGGGATATCCTTGGATGGAATCTGCGGGTACTATCAATATTAATGTGTAGAAGAAATTCCTGAAGCTTTGGTATAAAAAGAAGAAAATTACATTACAGGATATTTCCATCAATAAACAGGTAGAGTACATGGACGCTGAAGCAGAAGATGTTCCAAGGACTAACATATCAGATGATGAGCCTTTGATGATCGATAATCAAACACAAACAGAGGCTGAAGCAGAAAAAGTTACAAGTACATCAGATAAGGGCTCAGTGGTTGAAGTCATATTGGAAAAGAAGACACCACAACAGGCACCACAGGAGGGTGAATTAAAGAAAAAGACACCATGGGTTAAAACTTCAACATATCATCACCCACATCACCCCGCAAGAAAACAACCAACAAGATGGCAACCAATTAGCCACAAGGAAAACAACCCCCATATGACGGATAGCAAGGAGCAATGATCCACCTACTACACATCAACACAGAAGAGCTACCATGGTCAACTTCCATCTCAAGCGAGCGAGGCACCAGCGAGATCGAGGGTTCACCTTTCTCTTCGATGGCTAGATGCACGTGCATGGTACCAGTGGACTACTCTTTTGAGTAGATCTTATTATTTGTGTTCTTCCCATGTTTCGGGGACTAAACATGTAGGGGGTGGAATGTTATATACCTAGGGGGGGTAATATGGGGTACAAAGGGAGGTACCCAAGGTAATAATATAATAATGGGATGGGCCATAGTAATAAATAAGGTGGTTAACCCATATCATGTAAGGGACCACAAGTAGTTAGTAATAATGTAGTGGGCCCATGGTATTAGTTCGATGGTATGAGGGGAACCATGGTAATGATCCATGGTATTGTATGTATGTGGCCTATATAGAGGCTAGAGACTCCACATAGAGAGATGTGAAGGAATTGGCAAGGATTATTGTATGTACAAGCATATGCCTTGTGGAGTGTTCTCCTTCCTTAGAGAGTGAATGTATGGTGTTGCCCTACCTTAAGGGTTTGATCAATAAAGAAGTATTTCCATCTATTTCAGATCTTGTTATTCTTGAGTTTATTTGTATTCTCATATCTTTTGGGTTAGATCTATAACAAGTGGTATCAGAGCTACAACAAGTGGTATCAGAGCTATAACAATTACCTTGTCATCATATGACCTAACTACACTCCGTGTGTCGTTTTTCCATATGCCTTCGACAAACGACTAACAAAAGAAAGCCTTCAGCGTAATAACACAACTTAGGTTAACAATTTTCCCTATGGCTTTGATCTTATCAAATATCTGACCAATGAACAGTTTTTAGATTCTAGGAAGGATTCTGTGACATTAAAAAAGGCGTTGTTTACTCAACACCAATTTTGCCACTTAAAAATCTCTGGAATCTAGTTATTTAAAAAAAAATACTTAACCATTTTTGGAATCAAGTTATTTAAAAAACCGTCTGAATTGTATTTTAATGATGGAAATAGAGTAAGCCTATAAAAAATTACTCAACACCTTAAATATTATAAAATATATTATTCCATATCCAAAATCTTATAATTTTATAAAGAATTCACTCCACAACCAAGATATTATAAAAAGATTTAAAATTATTTCTGTCTATAATTAGTTCATGTAGAATTATATTAAAATCATTTACTTTTATTAGGAACTAGCACAATTACATTTAATTAAATTTGATTGATATACAGTTATGGCTTCATTTGTATCTACCACATAAACCATTGATAAATATAAATATATATGTAATAAAAATAATATTAAAAACAACTATTACAATAAAATATTTATTATTATTATTATAATTAATAAAAATAATTAATAATTAAAATAATAATAATAATAATAATAAATAGTAATAAATAATTTAAATAGCCATATAATAATAATAATTTAGAAATTAATTAATTAATCATGAATAATTTAATTAATAATAAATAATGAATATTATAAATCCTGTAATAAATATGGTTGACCTGGTTGATTTTCATATTGAAACAATCTTTCTCACAATGCAATGTTGGACTATCGTTGATCATGGATGACCATGGTTGTCACAAAATGATGTTGGACCAAGTGATTGATAAACCCAAGGATATGAACACTTCGATTGATAAACCCAAGGGATTGAGGGTATAAATCCAAGGGATTAATTCTAAAACCCAAATATATTATAAACCCAAGGGATTAATATTATAAACCCAAGGTATATAAATGCTAAGATAAATATTAAAAACCCAAGGGATTATAAATCCAAGTGAATAATATAAAACCTAAGGGATAAATATTATAAACCAACATTGTCACAATGTGGCGTTGGAAAATGGTTGGTCATGCTTGACTATCATTCATTTTCATATTGAGACAATCTTTGTCATAATGCAATGTTGCACCATGGTTGTCACAATGTGACGTTAGGCTAAGAGACAATTTTTGTCACAATGTGACCATGGATGACCATTATTGGCCATGGTTGACCATGATTGATTGTAATGTTGAGATAAGTTTTGTCACAATCTGATGTTGGACCATGGTTGATCATGGTTGATTTTCATATTGAGACAATCTTTGTCAGAATGCGACATTGGATCATAGTTGACAATGGTTGACCATGATTGATTTTCATATTGAGAAAATCCTATTATAAACCCAAGGTATATAAACCCTAAGATAAATATCATAAACCCTAAAATAAACATGGTTGTCCATAGTTGACGACAGATGATTTTCATACTGACACAATCTTTGTCACAATGTAATGTTGGATTATGGTTGACCGTGATTTCTTTTCATATTGCGACAAATTTTGGCACAATGTGACGTTGGAAAATGGTTGGCCATGGTTAACCATGGCTGATTTTCATATTGAGACAATCTTTCTCACAATGTGATGTTGGATCTTGGTTGACCATGGATGACCATGGTTGTCTCAATGCGACGTTGGAGCAAGAGACAATCTTTGTCACAATGTGACCATAAACCCTATAATAAACGTGGTTGACCATGGTTGATTTTCATATTGAGACAATATTTCTTACAATGCGACGTTCAACCATGGTTGTTACAATGTGATGTGGGAAAAAGCGATTGATAAACCTAAGGGATATGAACACTTCGATTGATAAATCTAAGGGTTTGATAGTATAAATCCAAGGGGTTAATTTTAAAACACCAAGATATTATAAATCTAAGGGAATAATATTAAACCCAAGGGATTAATATTATAAACCCAAGGTATATAAACCCTAAGATAAATGTTATAAACCTAAAGGAATAGTATTAAATCTAAGGGATTAATATTTAAACCCCAAGGAATTATAAACCCAAGGGAATAATATAAACCCAAAGGATAAATGTTATAAACCCAAGGTATATAAACCTTAAGATAAATATTATAAACCCTAAAATAAACATGGTTGACCACAAACAATTTTCATATTGACATAATCTTTGTCATAATGTGACATTGGACTATGGTTGACCATGATTGATTTTCATATTGAGACAATTTTTGGCACAATGCAACGTTGAACAATGGTTGGTCATGGTTGAACATGGTTGATTTTAATATAGAGACAACCTTTGGCACAATGTGATGTTGGACCATTGTTCACCATGGATGACCATGGTTGTCATAATGGTTGACTAAGAGGAAATCTTTGTCACAATGTGACAACAATTATTGACCATGATTGGCTGTAATGTCAAGATCATCTTTGTCAGAATCTGACGTTGGACCATGGTTGATTTTCATATTGAGACAATCTTTGTCACAATGCAACAATGGACAATGGTTGACCATGATTGATTTTCATATTGAGAAAAGACTATTATAAACCCAAAGTATATAAACCCTAAGGTAAATATTATAAAGCCTAAAATAAATATGGTTGACCACATATGATTTTGATATTGAAACAATCTGTCTCATAATGCGATGTTGGACTATGGTTGATCATGATTGATTTTCATATTGAGACATCCTTTGGCACAATGCGACGTTGGACAATGGTTGGCTATGATTGACCATGGTTGATTTTCATGTTGAGACAATCTTTGTCGCAATGCGAGGTTGGACCAAGGGATTGATAGTATAAATCCAAGGGATTAATTCTAAAACCCCAAGATATTATAAACCCAAGGGAATAATATTAAACCCAAGGGATTAATATTATAAACCCAAGTTATATAAACACTAAGATAAATATTATAAACCCTAGGGAATAATATTAAATCCAATGGATAAATATTATAAACCCAATGTATATAAACCCTAAGATAAATATTATAAACCCTAAAATAAACGTGGATGGCCATGGTTGAGCATAGATGATTTTCATATTGACACATCTTTGTCACAATGAGATGTTGGACTATGGTTGACTGTGATTTATTTTCATATTGAGACAACCTTTGGCACAATGTGATGTTTGACAATGGTTGGCCATGGTTGACCATGGTTGATTTTCATATTGAGACAATCTTTGTCACATGTGATGTTGGACCATGGTTGTCACAATGTGACATTAGACCAAGAGACAACCTTTTTCACAATGTGACCATGGTTAACCATGATTGATTGTAATGCCATGACAATATTTGTCACAATTCAACATTGGACGATGGTTGATCATGGTTGATTTTCATATTGAGACAATTTTTGTCACAATGCGACATTGGACAATGGTTGACCATGATTTATTTTCATATTGAGAAAAGACTATTATAAACCCAATGTATATAAACCCTAAGTTAATTATTATAAACCCTAAAATAAATATGGTTGACCATGGTTGATCACAGATGATTTTCATATTGACACAATCTTTCTCACAACGTGATGTTGGACTATGGTTGCCAATGATTGAATTTCATATTGAGACAACCTTTGGCACAATGTGATGTTGGACAATGGTTAGCCGTGGTTGATTTGCATATGGAGACAATCTTTGTTAGAATGTGACGTTGGACCATGGTTGACCATGATTGTCACAGTGTGATGTTGGACCAAGAGACAATATTTTGTCACAATGTCACCATGGTTATTGACCAAGGTTGACCATGATTGGCCATGGTTGACCATGATTGATTTTAGTGTCAAGACAATCTTTGTCACAGTGCGACATTGGACCATGGTTAATCATGGTTGATTTTCATATTGAGACAATCTTTATCACAATGCAACATTGGAACATGATTCACCATGATTGATTTTCATATTGAGAAAAACCTTTGATAAACCCTAAGATAAATATTATAAACCAAGGTGTATAAACCCTACGATAAATATTATAAACCCTAAAATAAACATGGTTGACCATGGTTGATTTACCTATTGAGACAATCTTTGTCACAATAGGATGATGAACCATGGCCGACCATGATTAATTTTCATATTCAGACAATATTTGTCACAATGCGACGTTGGACCATGGTCAACTATGGTTGACAATGAATAACCATGGTTGACCATGACTGACCATGGTCCAATACTTCATATTGAGACAATAATTTAAAAAACATTAATACAAATAAATAAATAAATATTTTTCTTAATTAGTTACCTTCTTAAAATATAATCAATCAATATTAATCTCATTATAACTATTTTTTGTTTCTTTATCAAGTCGTATGTCATCCTCCAGGCTTGACCTATGGCTTTAGGAGCTGCAACCTAGGGACCTCTAAGCCGTCAAAGTCACCCTAGGACTACACCGAGCTTGGGCCATGCTAGCCCTTAGCTGACTAGATTCTTTAACATGTCTCCTCCCCCTGACATAGGGCCCAATCACCCCCATAAGTTTTGATCGTGGGTCACCTTGTCGACGAGACCTATCCTCAACTGATTGTGCTAGTGAGAATTGACAATCACAGTATATCTATTATTAGCTATTATTATTATTTAATCATTTTTTTAATTTATTATTTAAGATTAATTGATTATTTAGAATTATAAAGCTGATTTATACAATTAATGTATTAGTATTAATTAATCAACCATAACCATATACTGTTATTTTTGGCATTATGGCACAGGTTTGGAGCTATGGCACAGGTGTTGTCCTTGATGGCAACTCTCTTTGGTAACAAATCTCAGTTTAGGCTTTCAAAATGAAAGAAAAGTCATATACGCAGGTTCATCTAGACGAATACGCATATACATGCGGGTTATACATTACAAAAGCACGTATATGTTGGGGAACTTATTCTTGGTCCATGGTAGTTAGTCTTTGGGATTTGAACCTATGATTTTGGGCCATGGCATCTCGTCAGATGTGTTGATCCCTAGTTTTGGGTTCATGGTATTGAAATGTTATGGTTTTGGACCGTGGTATTGTGGATGGCCTAAGACTATAAAAGAGGAAAGATATCTTGTGGCAAATGATGATCTGAATTAATTATTGAATATCTGATAAAGTGCTAGAGCTGGTATATTGGTAATTGGGTTATGATGTAGATCTGGATCTAAATGAAGGAGGAACCTTAGCACAAAAAGGATAAGTTCTATTCATGGGTCATAATCTTTAAGCTTGAATGATAGTATCTTTGTATGATTTTGATCTGCTAGATGTGGCGCTTGCTTGATCTATAAGTCTGATAATCTGGGTTAATTAGTGATTGAATATCTAAAAGAGTGAATTATCCTTTATAGATATATACATAGGTTTAGTGAAGCGAAGGTGCGTATACACGTAGGTTCAGTGAAGTGAAGGTGCATATACACGTAGGTTCAGTGAAGTCAAGACGCGTATACGCAGGTTGCTCCATACGCAGAAGCGTATGCACGCAGATTTCAGGTTGATAAAGTAGTGTATATGTTTTAAACTGTGATCTTGCTGCTTCTGTTTATTGTTGCAGTGTTCTGGGTTCAGATTTTGGTGTGTGGTTTTTGGTACTGTGTTTTGGGTACAGCTGTGAGAGAAGTATGTACTTGTTTTAGATCTAATTAGTGAAAGGAGATTGATTGATGGATAAATTCTTGATGATTGATTGATGTTCATGGATCCAGTCTGAAAATTTATGAAACGTGGTCCCTAGAAGAAAAAGAAGGTTGTAGCCTTCTGTAGGCTAGCACCTACGTACTAGTATCTTGGCTAGTGCAAGAGCAAAGGGGGTTGTAGCTCCCTTCTAGGAGAAGCTGGAGAATGAGAGAGAGTAGTAGCTCTCTGCAGGTTGTAGCCTGCATACTGGTAAAGGTCTGCAACAGTACATTGTAAAAAGAAGTTTCTAATTAAAGAAATATAGAGACGAACTGCAGCAGGTGGTTTTCACCTTATATCTTGTGTTCTTGTGTGCGATTGTCTTTCTACTCTGCTTTACTGTTTTTGGTTACTGGTTATTTTATTCTGAAATACAGATTAACAATCAACATCAAAAAGATAAAGTAAATTAAAAGTTTACATTGTATACGTGGGTTTCCTTCTGCATAATCGCGTATATACGCAGGTTTAATAAACTAAAGTAGAATATATCAGTTTTTTTTTAAAAAGGAATATTTGTTTTGATAATATTGATTCACCCCCCCTCTAAGTATTATTTCCAACAATTGGTATCAGAGCAGGTCCTTTTGAAGAAGCTTGATCGCTTGAAGGAAGATCTCTCATCATGAGCAACTACGAGAGGGAAGCAGCAATCAGGCCACCGGTTTTTGATGGGACAAACTTCATATATTGGAAGGTAAGAGTTACTGCCTATCTTCATTCTCTGGGTACTGAAGTCGGGGATATCATAGATACAGGGTATAATTTTCCAGCATCAACTCCCACAGATCCTGCTGAGAAGAAGAAATATGAAACGAATGCAAAGGCGGTTAATACTCTATTGGGATGTCTATCACAATATGAATTTGTCAAACTCATGCAGTATAAATCTGCTAAGGAAACATGGGACAAGATTGTTCTGAGCTATGAAGGAGATGATCAGGTAAAACGAGCAAAACCTCAAACCCTCAGAATTCAGTATGAAAATCTCAAAATGTACAATGATGAAAGTGTGGCTAACTATTTTCTTCGTGTAGATGAGATTGTTAATTGTATGAAAAATTTGGGTGAAGAAGTAAAGGAGGCTGTTGTAGTTGAAAAAGTTCTAAGATCTTTGTCCCCTAGGTTTGAATCTAAAGTTTCTGCAATAGAAGAAAAGGAGAATCTTCAATACCTTAAAATGTCACAACTGCATGGAATTCTAACTGCTTATGAAATGAGGAAAGGAGGACCATCAGACAAGAGAGAAGTTGCCTTCAAGGCTTCTGGAAAAAGAGACTACTATGAGTCTGGACACATATCAGAAGAAGAAGAAGAATCAGATTTTGTCAAAAATCTTCAACGGGGCACTAGACGATTTGGAGGTAAGTTACCATTCAAATGATTTTCTTGTGGAAGAGTAGGTCACTATGCTGCCAAATGTCCTCACAAGGATAAGATTGACAAGGGGAAGGAACCTGTTAGATGGAACAAGAAATAGAATGCAAATAAAGAAAAGCTATTACATCTTTGAGATAATGATGGCTATTCAATAGCGATGAAGTGAACGAGGTAATCACTATAAACTTTTAATGGCCTTTGAAGATGAGGATTACATGGATGCTATAGATGTGGATGGATTTTATGAAGAGATGACTAGACTCAAAACATGTTTAGAAGAAAAGAATATGATCATTGATACTCTGCAATTTCAACTTGATGAAAAAGAAAAATCTCTTGAGAAGTTAGAATGTGAAATTATTGGTCTTAGAAAAGAAATTGAGAAAACAAAGGCCCTTAATCTCAAATTTGTCAAAGGATCTGAAACTCTGGATGATATTATCAATGTGCAGCATTCCCCTCTAATCAAGACAGGTATGGGGTATAATGGAGAAGCATCTCAAACTTCCACCTCCAAAAGTTATCTTGATGCAGCAAGAAGGAGTGAGCAAAGGCCTAATAGAAATCATCAAGTAAATCAGGGACAGTCTTCCTCGAGGACGAACAAAGACTATCAAGAAAATCGGGGGCATGCTACCTTAAGGACAAACAGAAGCTACAAACAGCCACAGGTAAAATCTTCCCAATTTTCTTCAAGAATGGATAGAAATCAGTTGGATGATAGTCGCAGGAATTTCTTCAATGGCCAATGTTTCTCTTACCATAACTTTGGTTACAAAGCAGCTCAATGTGTTGCCTATAAGACAATCATGACTAGAGAAGCTCAAAAACAAAGAAGTATGCTTGCAATCACGAAGAGGACCTATAACAACTATTCCGCCCTTGAAAGTGAAATTGAATGCTCTATTTCTAATAATTTTGGTCATGAAGATTCTGAATGCAGGAGCAGGTTTTTGAAGACAACTCAAAAGGAACAAACCTCAAGTGCCAAAACATGGAGAATGAAGGAACCACATCCAGAAAGATGTGGGATAGCTTTATATACAGAAGGACAGGAAAATCAATGGTACATCGACAACGGATGTTCGAATCATATGACAAGTGATAAAGAAAAACTTGAATCATATACTTCTTTAGAAAAGGGAAATAAAGTTTCTTTTGGAAATGATACCCCTGCAGCCATAAAAGGAAAAGGCATTGCTTAGTTGAAAGAATAGGTCAAAGTTGGAAATGTTTTGTACGTTGATGGCTTGAAGCATAATCTATTTAGTGTCAGTCAGATGTGCGATAATGGAATCGAGGTAATATTTTGATCAGATGGGTGTAGTGTTCGTGATCTTGATACAAGAAGAATAGTAATCAAAGGCAGAAGAACTCCAAATAATCTATATATATTTGAAGAAGGAGAACAACAATGCTATTTGAGCAAGAATGATGAACACTGGTTATGGCACCGGAGGTTGGGGCATCTAAGCTTTTCATAAATAAGGAAAGCATGCAAATACCAGGCAGTTCGTGGTCTTCCAGACAATACCATATGCAAATCATGTCAGTTTGGGAAGCAAACCAGAACTAACTTCCCTGAGAAGGAAGGATCAGCTAGCAGGCCTCTTGAGCTAGTTCATACAGATGTATGTGGTCCATATAGGACAAGGTCACCTCGAGGAGAAGAATACCTTATATTATTCATTGACAACTTCTCCAGGATGGTTTGGTTAGGACTTATGAAGCACAAGGATGAAGCATTCG
>APFE030395589.1:151459-184308 GCA_000404065.3 Pinus taeda | reverse complement strand
ATCCTTATGATTGGTGGGCATACAATAGTCTAGGTATCTATCCAAAAATGTTTGTTTCATGTCATTCCAAGTCCTAATTGATTGAGTAACTAATCCCATGAACCATTTTAGAGCAGCTCCCTTCAATGTTGAAGGAAACAACTTGAGTTTTTGAGCATCTTCCATGTAATCATAAGTTTGGCACATGACTTCAAACTCAAATAAAAATGTTTCAGGGTCCTCAATTCTCAGCCCATAAAAGTTTGGGAGGACAGATGGTGATATATTTTTCATTATTGTTCGAGATTCCTTATCAACTATAGGAAATCCAAATGAGTTGTCTCCATCCCTGTTTCCCCCGTTGTTACCTCTACCTCCTCCATTGTTTCCTCCTCCTCTACCTCTTCCTCTACCTCCTCCAAATCCATTTACTACTTCCTCTGTCATGATAGCTTCCTCAGAGATTTCAGATTCCTCCGGTTCTTTTATCAATGGCGAACGAGGAGGAATTTCTCCCTCTTCTTCTTCAAGTGATTCAACTTCTTCAATTACAATGTGTTTTCCTGTAGAAGTAAAGAAAGGGTCTTTTCCTAACTCAGATTCGGTGGATAATGTGGGAGAGTCTCCTAATTCAACTACTGCCTCTAAACTCCAAGGATCCTAAGGCTAGGAGTATGAGTTGGAGATGTTGGAGGTGTATCTTGCCTATACCTTAGAGTGGATGGGGTTGTAAAAATTGAACTCTTGGCCCTAGCTATAAACCTTCCCCTAGAATCTCTTGCTCTATGCATATCATTTTTATTTCTTCAAGTCAGGTTAATAATTCTCTTTCTGATCTTCCAGATCACTCAGGGTGCAAGAAGGGAGCATACTCAAGAAATTACTAAATCAATAACTCTCTTTTCTGATCTTCCAGGTCACACTAGGTGCAAGAAGAGAGCATACTTTGAGAAATCATCAATTTTTACCTTCCTTGAAATTTTCTTGTTTTTATATTTATTTATTTTTAAGAATTTGGCTACCTAGTTTCACTTCCCCGGCAACGGCACCAAAATGTTTGGTCAATTTAGTGTGTTCTAAATTGCTATATGAATTGTCAATCTGGGAGTCGTAAACTGTTGAAGTTAAGTGCACTATCTATTCAAGATAACCATTTTCTTATTTCTTTGTCGTTTTTAGCTTTGATTTGTTTTTGGATTTATCTTCTTGTTAATTCCCTAATGTGAAAGGGTGTGTGAGATGGTGATTCTAGTAATCAAATATGGACAATTGTATTCAATGAATAATTTCCAAACTTCAAAGTGTTCCAAAGGTGTTCAAACTTTACAATGATGAAATCAAGATGTGCCTAGATTCTAATTAACAAAATAATGAACTATGACTATGGAACCCAGTATCCTTGCTGTTGTTATAAAAAAGAGAAAAGACTGAACTCAAAGCAAATTAAAGACTGAAATCAAAGTAAACTAATCATATCACATCAACTCATTTTTGACCCCTCACTATTTGACTTGCTCTGGCTATAGGAAGTAGTCATACACAAATTGAATGATCTGATATCTAAGTTGCATGAAATAAAACTATGATTAAGCTACACATTCACTCTACAATCCCTCATCATTTGGTAACTGAAGAATGATATGAATATTCTAATCACTAACTTGCAGAAAAGTAAATGAATAAAACAAAACTAAGAAATAAGCAAGGCTAGAATTAAAACCAATAAAACAAATCAACAGTAGGACAAGATAATCCCATTATGTCATTAATCATCAAAAATTATATGTACTGCTCGGGCTTCCTATTAGAACCTGAAATGCAAACACTGATCAATTGACAATCAAATAAAAGCATAAAAGAGACTTATGAATAGAAAATGACATAAACTATGAGCAAGTTAATATATACAGCAAGTATCTATGGTATCAAGAGTATAAAAAGAATAAAAACATAAAACTATACATCAACTATAGGACCTTGGTGTACAGGGGCCCTCTGCACCCTCGGCCAATCAGAACCAATCACGAAATTGAACGCAAAATCAGTGTCTTCTCATATATTGCAAAGCAGTTATGAAATAGAGACTAAGTCTCGGCTCAAAGGCTCTTACAACAGTCAAGTTTACACACAGCAACTAACTAGCTATACGCATATGAAGATGCGTTATTTATAGCAGAAAATACATAACAAACTAACATGGCCTGCGCTGGTAGCCAAGCACGTAAAAGGCAAAAACCGGAATTATAGCAGCATGGTAGCCGTGGGTAGTAAATCCAAGAGATGGTTTGTTGGATTCGGTCGATGAGCAGTCCCTAGGTGTTAATACACCTCCTAAAATTCAGGACCTTTCCACACAATCCTCCTCGTGTTGAAAACAGAGCCGTGCCACCGCTTAACTCCTTGCGTTGACCATCGTTTGACCAGCCCTGACCGCGGGTTTCTGTGGATGATTTGGCCAAACCAAGGGGACACGTTCCATGTCCACGTCCTTTATAGCTTGCCCATGTTGCTAAGTTCTTCAATAGACATATGTAGCATACAGTTTAACAAAAAGGCTGCGGAAACTGATTCAGGCTGCGGAAAGTGACAGATTCCACAGCTGGTTGAACAAAAATCTAAATCAAACAGCAGTCACAAACATAGTTAGGAAACCATTTATATACTCATTTTAAACTATTATGCAATGATTTGATAGCTTAGAGGTTCAGGTAACTGGAGAAAAAGGCTAAAAAGGTATGTAGGGATGGTGTAAGTTTGGGACTCAACAATCTTAGATGGCATAGATGGTGATGAACAATGTGATTTGCTACAAGGACAATATTTATTTGGTACTAGGCTCCTAATTATGGGAGATGATCATGCAGGTTGCACATGACTCACCACTAGCAAGACATCATGGGTTCTTTAAGACATATAAGTCCATTAGAGAGCGTTTCACCAGAAGGGGCCTCAAGGAGGATGTATTGAGGCATGTTTTTGAGTAATATGACACTTTTCATAGGAACAAAGGTGAACATACACACCAAGCTAACCTACTGAAACCTCTCCTTGTTCATGGGAGGAAATGGGAGAGCATATTTACGGACTTCATCACAGGGTTTCCATCACTATAGCTACAAGATTGAATTTATGTGGTGGTTGATATGTTTACTAAATTCACCCACATTTTCACCATTCCAACGTGATATTCAACTTCACAAATAGTTATGATTCCGAGAGATGTTCAAACTACATGGTCAACCTAAGACCATTTTTAGTGATAGGGAAATGAGATTCATGGGGGGATTTTGCAGGAGTTGTTTCATCTTTTAGGGACTGAGATCACACCTATAACTCACTATCATCCACAGACGAATGGCCAGGCAAATAGTGAATAAGTGGTTTGAAGGTTACTTATGCAATTGTGTGATGGGGCAAAAACTTGCATTGGTGAAGTGCCTGTATCTTAGAGAGTATTGTTATAACACCACCTACCAGATGTCTATATGTATTTCATATTTTCATACCGTGTATGGTTTTGATGCACTAACCTTTGCTAATATGGTCGTTTGAGATAGTAGTACCTGAAGGGCCAAGGATTTGATATAAGAGATCTAGGATATCCTTAGAGATCTCAAGGATAACCTACAAATGGCCTAAAACAAACAAAACCTATATGCAAATAGGGGTAGATTTGAGAGGAACTTTGAGGTTGAGGATGTAGTATTTTTGAGACTCCAACATACAAGTAGTTCAAACTGAAGCAAAAGGGTGCATAGAAGCTCAAGCAGCATTTCTATGGGCCATACATGGTATGCAAATGAGTTAGGTAGGTATTATATGAGATGGAGCTCCCACCAAGGAGCAAGGTACACAACATATTCCACATATCTTGCATGAAAAAGGATTTGGGAAAACAAGATATAGGGGTTATAGAGCTGCCACCTATGGATGATGAGGGGCATATAATCTTAGTTCCAGAGGCCATCTTGAAGGTGAGAGAGAGGAACCTCAGGAGCAGGGTCATTAATGAGTTTCTTGTTCGGTGGAAGGATCTACTAGAGGAGGATGCTACATGGGAGGTGTGGCACAGGTAAATTCTCAGTGCAGACACAAAAAATTCCTCTAGCCCGAGAGAGTGGGTCTAGCCACAAACAAACAATCTATGGAAAATATCCTTAAGCTAGTATCAATTAAGAGGGCCTACCTCTTAGAATGCTATTCCGCTTGGTGATGATCCTTCTCTTCGCTCTAGTTATCTTCCATTTCCTTCCTTCGAATACCTTAAACAAGCAAACAACAACAACAACAAACATGATAGCATACAATATTATATTCAGACTACTTAATAGGTCAAGGAACATTAAGCCATAAATATGTAAGATGACACTTCATGTATGAAATCAATCAATAGTTGCATTTATATAAATCAGAAAGAGATTACAGCTAATGCCTTGACGTTGTTGGTCTCCTCCAACGTATACGTGTTCACACACTTATGTTATCACTTCATGGATAGCCCCAACAATGAGAGTTTTAAGGCCTCTTTCCCTCTAGTCTCAAACCACACCAAAAAACACACTATTCTCCCTCAAACATACACTAGAAAGCTACAAGATATAGATGTTTGTTGATCATTCAAACTCACTCTAAAACTAAAAACTCCAACTAGATTTTGCTTGGGAAAAAAGAGAGGTTTATATAGTTTGGATGGATGGGAGATGGTTCCTCTCATCATTGGAGAAGGTCTTATCTCTTGATTTTGTTCCATCCTAATAGGGGAAAGGAGGCCAAACTAAATTTCTCAGCTCCATCCAGCCCAACCATCTACCAGACTTCTGTTACGAAGCTTCTAGACATGGAAGCTTCGACTCCATATTTAAAAAATCTTCCAAAAGAGGATCGACACGAATATAAAAAGGCTCAGTCACATTGTACAACACGAGGGCTAGTTTTAATCTCTGCAAATCAACGCAAGGAGGAAACTGGCCAGTAGCGTCAGTCTTGTAAACTGGGATAAAAGGAAGATTCTTTGGAAATGATGTAAAGGGGAATTATTCTTCTCATGAAGAGGGACATACTCGGAGCTTCTTCATGATGGGAAAGCTTGTCAGGTTCACTATAGATGTCCTCCAGGATCATGAACGAGGAGCATAGGGATAGTGACAAAATTTTGTGAAACAGATGCCCCCAAATTGTGAAGGCCAAATTAGAGTGAGGGGTGAAATGCTTTATAAGTGGAAGCGGGGTACCAAAGTCTGTCATTGGAAAACCTGCAATCAAGCATAGATACGTATACATCACTGAAGACTCTGAATAATGATACATGAATCATGGTATGGATGTAACCACCCAGAGAATGATCATGTAATGTGGATCCAAGGCATGGGAAGCCATCCAATAGAAAGGATCATAATGGAACCAAGGTATGGTTGCAGCCATCTAAGAATGAGAAGGATCACATATAACAACTCATGCTATGGTCGCAGCTATCCATATGAAAGAGACATGTATATCAACATGATCATTTCACATCACCTCGCAACTTGGACTTGTGTAATCTGAGCCCAGGGTCTTGCACTCCAAAAAACTCGTTCAAAGTACAAATCCTAACATGTGAATGAATGTGTTGAAGTTGAACATGCTAGGAAGTCACTTTATTACCAGTCAATGATGTGAGCATGAGAGAAACCACCAATAATGACAATGGATCTCAAGGTATCGAAAGCGCAGTTCACGGAATGTGAATAAATGAACTGATGTTGAACACCCATGAAATCACCTGATCGAAAGCCAATGACGTGAGTTTGTCGTCAAGTGTGAAGAACTTTCCATTAGGGCATGCAAGCTCTAAGGTACTGGCAGGGAGTCTCTTAGTCAACTTCCTCGATAATGAGCTGAAGTAGACAGGAAGAAACTGTGTCAAAGGAGGGTCATGATGTATGCCACATCATCGACATGAGATAAAATGATGCAAATGATTTTAGATGATACGGAGAATCAATAATAAGTGTAACTACAGAAAGACTAACTCTTGAACAAATCACCGACACGCTTCTGGAATTTGGCAAATTTTGGAACCAAAGGATCGATGGTCATGATGACATGGTAGAGATCAAATAGAAGGCAAAAATGAATTGCCCAACCCAAGAAGTTCAATGGTGAAAAGGAGGATATCCCAACCCAACACGAAGTAAAAAGTGTCATGTTCAAAAGTGAGCTGCCGACACAATTAATAGAATTTCCAATTTCCCCCCACCATTTCTGGCAAGTATCTCAATTATTTTTTATCGTAAGCTTAAAGGGGATAGCATGTGATTGCACTGTAAGTTCATCCTTCAGACGAATCTAACCTAGTAAGTTTAATGAGCCCTAGGAAGGAGAATCTCACGATCGTCGTGGCGACAAATCCAATGTCGTTTAATATTTTAACAAGTCTGACAAAGGTGTAACTCGGTATCTTTTTCATGTGTAGAGAGTTTGAATGAGACATGGAAAAGAAAACTCCACATGGTCCCTTTTTGTACATTTGTGTCTCAAGCCCAAAAAGCTAGAAAATAATACTTGAGAAAACCACTTGACCATTTCAGTGAAGGAGTACCTTTTTTGTAAATAGTTCATCCCAACCCAAAAAAGGGGTAAACATTTACTAGGAGAAGGACGTTTCGCAGCCTTTAATGAGTTCAAAATGACAAGATTTTGAAAATATTTTTGTGTTTAAAGAGTCGGAAAAGAGCTCCAAAGTGGACCCCCCATTTTTATTCTCTTTTACGAGTCAAAAAGGGAAAAATACTCGGCGATCTTTTCATTTGAGTTTTACGAGTCGAGAAATCAGTCACCTGTCACTGCACAAAAAGGTAAATGCATTATCGATTTCCTGAGGAAAAATAGGTAAAAAATACTTAAAAACCTTAATATTCGTGAAAAAATGAATAAAAGGAGGGAAAAGTAATTATTTTTTATTATTTACCATTATACCTTTGTGTGAATATCTTTTTACCCACTTTTTCCCTAATTTTTCTGGAGCAGATTGTAGGAGATCCAGGAGGTCATTTGCTAAGTCGTCAGTTGTAGGTAAGAGCCAAGACCTTCAACTCCATTTTCATACTTCTTTCACCTATTTTTATCCATTTTTTCGATTTCATGAGGAGGTTTTGTAAAAAATAATTCACCCTCGTTCGGCGCGATTTACAAGCATGGAATTGCGTCGATTAGGGGTTGCTAGAACTATCAATCGCTCCATCAGCGCTACTATTTTTAAAACAGTTGCATTGGCGTCGTGAACAAAATTTTTCCTTTTTTTTCCTCATTTTTTCCATTTGAATCCAAATTTATCTGACCAAATATGATTATTGACTTGATTATATGGTTTTTGCGGGGAAAATTTGTGAAAAATGGTGGATTGGAAGGAACGCGAGCATGAGGATATTGACACTCAAGCAATGGCTGAGCCAAATTGCTTAGATTCTTTGAGGAACTGTGGGCTCCTCAAATTCTTCCTTACTCCAAGTCTACAAGATCAACCTGAATTTCTATGGTATCTGATCAGGCTTTGGGACATGAGTCGTGAAATTTTCATGATTGGTGACCAAGAGCTGGAGTTGGAAACTTCAGACATTTATTTCATCATAGAACTGTCCCAGAGAGGGGATCCAGTCAATATATATGTGTCAAGGCCGATTGGGGCAAGTGTGACTATGCTACTTGCAGAACATTGCCCAAAAGCACTCAAGTCAAAAAGTGGCAAGATCGCGATTATGACTGTTCAGGATCTTGTGCTGAGAGTTTTACTTCTGACCATCAATAGAGTGGCTGGGGCCCAAGTGAAACATGAGACCAAAAATTCGAAGTTTCCATATGCAATCGACTGAACGAAGCCCGCTATTTTCAACTAGGTGGAAGCTATGAAAGTCAACATGAAGCGCCAGCTATCAAAAGCTAAGGCGGGAAACCTGAAGCAGTTTTGTTACGGGTCTATGCTAGTGACCTTCTTCCTGGAGCGGGTTCTGCTATTCTACTACCAGCTGGCTGAGATGGAACTATTGATGCCACGAGACCCACGGATGGTCCATTAGAGTGCGTTGATTCCCAGGATTGTCGGGGGCCAACAGATGTCCTATAAGCCCACCTTTTTCTCGTGGCTATGACAATAGTTGATCGCAGTGGAGGATTGGCCTTACAACGATACCGACTTCCACAGAGATTCGAATATGCTGCTCCCAGAGGGAGAGGATTATGATGATGGAGGTAAAAAACAAACAATTTTTAATTTTTGATGTTTTTTATTGTTTTTGAGATAAATGTGTTCATGACATTTTGATTTTATGAATGCATATGTTGGACAAAACGCCCTGCCGAGATGTCCCCAATCACTAGGTGCATTGCTCGGTAGTTCGAGGTCACTCCTTATCAGGAGGGAAGTGACAATAAGGAGGAGATCATGCAAAATGTAGAGGGATTGACCCATGGCATCCCAAAGTATGCCCGGATGGGTGATGTCCCATGCAAATATCAGAGGCATACAGTGGGGGTATCAGATCGGATCCCTGACTGCTGACTCGCGTAGTTCAAGCAGTCACAATGCTACCACGAGCATCATGTTGTTTAGTGGATGGGTCTAGCATTCCACATTTTTTAGGCTTGCGAGCCACGAATGTATAGGCCTGTGAGCCACCGATGTATTTTGAACACACATATTATTTTTGAGGTTTTGATGTATGACAACATTACCAACACACACACACACACACACACACACACACACACATATATATGTTGTACTTCTTTTCTTACTATGGTACAATTTTTTTTGTTTTTTTTATTTTTACATGTTTTGCGAATGTTTATCTAACACATAATTAGCTAACACATCTGATAATGTATTCATGTGTCTAGGAATATGATGATATGTGATGTAACCAAAATTTCTCTCCAGCAGATGAATACGTAGATACATTCTCAATATTTGAGGGTTTCTAATAGAATATTACCAGTTGAGCTGAAGGATGACAAGTTATGAATCAAGGTTGACAACCAATTCTTGGATGCCAAGAGCGATGGCTTCTGACAACAATTCGATAACTATGCTATACTCAGCGATGTTATTAGTTTTTTGACCTAGACATATACCTTGAAGATCGATCAACTCACCATGGGGGTCATAAATGGCCCATGCGGCAGATGATAGACTCTAGGTACTACGACAAGCACCATCAACGAAACAAATGTGAGGAGACACTGACAACTGCAAAGTAGGAAAAAAACATAATAAGCAGGAAATCTGCTTGCAAAACAACACACCAAACCACTATTGTACAAAAGAAACCATGCAAGATGACCTAAGCATAGCACTTTTTGAGATAAAGCCCATTCTGGGGCTTGTCTAAGGGATTGCCCTCATAGTCAATAAGCTCATAGGCCCCTTTCTGTAACACACGTTTAACAATGTAGGGCCCATGCCAAATGGGTTTGAACTTACCTGCCCCCAGTTTATCATTAGCCTAATCATACAGAAGAACCAAATCCCCCTCAGAAAAAGCTCGATGGAAGACAAACTAATCAAAATGGGACTTGACCCGCTTTTCTATGCTTCAATGACCAAAATAGTAAGACGGTGAGTCTGATCAAGTTGTTCTAGGTACAAGAGAATGTCTTCCTGAGGTGAGGCCTCGGGGAAAAGTTCGATAGCTAGATTGAGGGATGGAATTTCACACTCAATTGGTAAAGTTTCTTCCGTGCCATAAACTAGCTAGAACAATGTGAATCCAATTGTGTCCTTGGTCGAGGTTTAGTAAGCCCATAAACCTTAAAAGAGTATGAGATGCCAATTTGACTTGTGCATCCCAATGGTGCACTGAAGCATTGTAACCAAAACTTTGTTCACAGCTTCAACTTGACCATTGGCCTAAGGGTAGTACGGGGTTGAGCCATCGTGGTGCAAGCCCAGCGTAGAAGTAAGCTCAACTATCATGTAATCTAGAAAATGGGAGCCATGGTCAGTGACAATGGTGTGAGGCACTCCAAACCAGGAAATAACGTGATTGAATAGAAATTGAGTCATCATTTTACTGCCCGCAGAGTATGTAAGCATTGCTTCGACCCATTTGGTGAAATAGTCCAAAGCAACGACAATATACCCATGCCCCCAGCCGAACGAGGATTACAGGTCATATAGTCAATGCCCCATTTGGCAAAAAGACTGAAGGTAATAACGGGGTGTAGGTGAGTGGGTGGGGCGCGCATCTTACACTGATAAATTTGGCACTCATGGCACTTGCAAACGATAAGGATGCAATCCTTGAAGATAGAGGGCCAAAAATAACCAGCATGAAGGATTTTTTGAGCAATAGCATATCCATACAAGTGACTGCCACATATGCTAGAATGGTAGTCATTCAAGACTCTCTCATCCTCCTCGAGAGTGAGGCAACGATGAAGAATTGAATTGACACCGATGCGGTATAAAGTATCTCCAATGATACGGTAAGGTTGAGATTGATGCCAAATGCAATTGCAATCATCTTTGGTCA
This sequence comes from Pinus taeda, assembly GCA_000404065.3. Taxonomy (NCBI): domain Eukaryota; kingdom Viridiplantae; phylum Streptophyta; class Pinopsida; order Pinales; family Pinaceae; genus Pinus; species Pinus taeda. The sequence goes on along the minus strand of APFE030395589.1, from coordinate 173,821 downwards.
ACGCAGACCAAAAGGTGGATGTCTGGAGATATACGATGATATCACCGTACCAAGGGTCGAGAATGTTAATTAATAAAAGAGTCTCGTCTGAGAGCTGCTCGTCGACACAAATAGGGAGAGAAGCAGAGGGAAGGGAGCAAATCAACTCAGCGAAGACTAGTGAATTCTTATATTTGGCAGTAGTAAACACCAAATAAAATTCTTGTAGGATAACAATCCACTTCAAATATTTCCCCCCCAACAATTGACAAGTTAGGATGTAGGTCATGGGGTTGCATTCTGAAATCACAGTGGTAGTGTGGAGTAGAATGTAATGTCGAAAGCGTTGAACAGCATATATGGCAGCCAAAGCTAGCTTCTCGACATGAGCATAATGTGTTTCAGTTTCAACGAGATTGTGACTGAGGTAGTAAATAACATGTTCATTGCCTTCATCATTATCTTGTACCAGCAACCATAGCAATGGTACTAGAGGTTGCAACTAGATAAAGGAAGTAATCGCGATGATATTTCAGGGGATTCAGCAAAGGAGCATTTCTGAGGACAGTCTTTAGGTCATCGAAAGTCTTTTTAGTAGCCTCATCCCAAACAAATGGGGTTCCTTGCTTGAGAAACCGGTTGAACCCTAAAGCTAGCTCAACATAGTTTGGTAAGAAACGATGGAGGAAATTTGATTTTCCCTGTAGACTATGCAATTGATGCAATGAAGATGGAGGGGATAAATTGACTATGTCCTCAACTTTAAGAGGATCAAGGCGAATGCCTTCTTTCGAAACGATAAAGCCATGGAGTCGTCCGAATTCGACACAGAAGACACATTTATGCAAATCTAGACGAATGTTGTAGTGTCTACATCGAAAAAAATTATCGGAGATGATCAAGGTGATCACGGAGTTTATGAGAATGAGCAAGGAGATCATCCAAGTAAGGTTGAACGATGTTTCAAATGTCGTGGAATGCATAAGACATCACTCTTTGAAATGTGGCCCCAACATTCTTAAGGCCAAAAGAGAGCTTTTTATATGCAAAGGTCCCCCACGGACAAATAAAGGTTGTCTTATCTTGATCAGTTGGCGCAATGTTTATCTGGTTGTAACCAGAAAAACCATCCATAAAGGAAAATAACTAACTCCCAGCACATTCATCGATGATCAGGTCAATGAAGGGAGTGGGGTAATTATCCCTAGAACAGGCATGATTGAGATCATGGTAATCAACGAAAACATGAATAGTGCCTTGTTTCTTTGTCAACGGTATGGTATTCGACACCCAATATGTAAGAGGGATCGAAAAAATAAATCCAACTTTCATAAGTTTTTCAACTTCAACCTTGATGGAGGCCGCTTTTCTAGGGTGCACTAGACGAAGCCGTTGGCAAACAGACTTCACATGAGGATAAGTTGGAATATCATGCATGACTATACTTGGGTCAATGCCCAGAATTTCTTCATATGACCACGCAAAAACATCCCGGAACACTTGGAACAGAAGAGTATAGATCTTGATCTCTTCTAGAGAACAAGTTACCCTAATATGGACATGTTCAACGACACTAGATTTGACAGAAATATCAATTGGCATCGTTTGGGTAATGTTGCCCATGTTCCCTTCCAACCAAACTTCATGAGTCATGATCGGTGTCTGAAGTGGTAGGGATAGGAACTGAGAACAGAACTCCTTGAGACAAGTAGACATGATTGTTAGGCTAGGCATGAATGAGGAACGATGATGAGTGTCATTCCGATGCACTTCCTCTAGAGACATTAGTTCCATGATACTTTCATAAAAACGAAAAGTCTCTACTAAGGGATCGACAGATTCTAAATAACCAAGCCATGAGGATTGAGAATACGCATCGATAGATGTTCTCGAAACAAGATGATCAGAGGATATCGAAGGTGAATCCGAAACAATTTTCACATAATCAATTTTAGTGGGACTTAACGGCATAACCTTGCCCCATCTATCAACAAGATCCGTTGAAGGAATGACCCAAGGATCAGACTTGACCGAAATCATGTTGACAGAGGCAACATGAGGAGGTGGGAGCAAAAAGACGCCCATCAAGGCAGGATCTTTAAAGAGTCCTGCCCCCACACTCTCATATGGAGCACCAGTGTGCTTGACATACAGAACATTTCCATCCAAGGAGGAAGAGGCAAAGAAGGACAGTTTGTCGACTATGAGTATCTTCCCTTGATGGGGAAAATGAATCACATGGAAAAGGGAGGAGGATACAACATGCATGGCATGGGTCCAACTTTGTCCTAGTAGAAGATTGTAGTTAAGATTAGCGTCAATGATTTCTACTTCAACGTGTACTTTCCTTCCCTCCAAAGTAATGGCAAGATTCGGAAGGACACCAAATGGTTGCGAATCGTACCCGTCAAAATCTTCCAGAGTGTTAGGGGATTGGTCTAGAGTAGGAGAGCCAATTTCCTTCCAACAAGTGACAGACATGATGCAGGTAGAAGCACCTTCATCAATGATGGTCCTATGAATGGTTTTCTCATTTATGATTACCTGAATGAGAAAGGAAATTTGATGAGGTAAACACGGCAGGTCAAAACAAATGAGATTAGAGTCAACTGGATCAATACCCCCAATATCCAATAGTAATGATTTATGTTGAGAAGGACAACTTTGAAGGACCTTGAGAGCAGACATATTTGATGGCACCTGAGCCAAATATTCAACAATGTTATAATGTTGAGTGGCTCGAGCGTTAGGATTGTACGAGGACTTTCGAAGAACACCTCGAGAAGATGGTTGAATGGTGGAATCAGGATTGGATCTCTCTATATGTAGAGGACCAGAACTAGATGGAGTGAAAGAAGAAGGGGTACCTTCTTTCTCCTTCCCTGTTGATGAGGTAGGAGTTTGATAATCCTTTGACATGGTAGCCACGTTGGTCAAGGTACTCCTCATCAACACTAGTGAACCTGAGGAAGCGGATGATTGAGGTTGGTCTACCATTTGAGTCTATTGGGACGGAAATTGCTCTTTCAGGACAACTATGGTTCCTTTGAGCAAACGACTAACTTCAGATGGTTTGGGACAATCCTTAGTATAGTGATCCTCCTCACAGATGAGGCATGGATACTTGGGTTTCCATTGGGAAGCATCACCAGTAGATGACTTAGGAGGACCCTGTTTTTGGGGATTAGCTGAATTATTTCCTTTGCCTTTCTTCTTACCTTTAGAGGATTTATCCACTATGGTAGACTAGACAGCGTGAACCTCTGAGGTTTTACTAGGGCCGAATGAATTGTGAGAGGAGTCATTGGGAGTAGTGTTGGAGAACGACTTCTGTATGGAAGAAGACTTTGCAGGGGTCTGAATCACTGAGCTAATTACTCCATCAACAGGAGGGGTAGACGGAGACTTAAATGTCGTCAAATCAGATGATGGTCTGGGTGCATTGGGTAACACATCATATAACGTGTCGGATTGTGAATAGACAAGGTCTAGATACTCGGCATGTGCGATGGCCTATTCCTTAGTGACGCATCCACCCATAGCAATGTCCTCAACAATTTTGTTGACAAATGATTTGGTGAACCACTCGGTCAACAACTGATCAATAATTTCAAACTTAATCACACGGTGCCTACATCTCCATTCATGCATGTGATTGTAGATGTGATTTGTAGTGTCTTGCTTGAGCAACGTTAGCAGATGGGTGCCAATTTCATAGAAAACGGCAGTTGTAAATGTGTGAGAAAGGCCATGGAGAGAGTGTTAACGTCATGATAGGTATTTCGAGGTAGCTCGATATACCATTTAGCTGCAGCAACTGTAAGAGTTTGTTGGAAAAGTCGAAGACGAATGGAATCATCAATGTAGGAATTCAAGCAGCACTAGAGGTGATATGTCATCACATGGGCTTTAGGATCCTCTTTCACTTTTCCTTCAAACATTGGAAAATCACTCGAGATCTTGGACGAAACTCGAGGCCAGTATGGCAAATGAAGAATTGGGTTATTCATTATTTTAGACACATCTGGCAATTCCAGCGTGGCCAAGAACAGAAATTGGGTATTGAAAGGCATTTGAGGTCAATAAGGAGGCCCAATGGTGAGGCCCATCCCTGCTAGTAAGGATGTTTTCCCCATAGTGGAGGATTTTTTCCATATGGCATTTGATTTTTCCCCCACTGTAGGTTAACTTGCCCGTAGGGAGGATTCTGACCTTGAAAGCCTTGTAACTATCTGGTCAGAGGCTGTTGATAAGCAGCGTATTGGTTAAAAGGTTATTAAGCCTTCTGGCCTTGGACATATGGATTTTGCACCTGATGTCCTTAAGCATAATGGTTTTGGACCTGCTGCCCCTAGATGTAAGGGTTTTGGACTTACTACCCTTGGACATGAGGATTATGTACTTGCTGCCCTTGGATATAGGCATTTTGGACTTAATGTCCTTGGACAAAAGGAGGTTGAACCTATTGCCCTTGGACATAAGGATTTTGTGCCTATGGCTGCAGGACTTGACCTTGGCCTTTTTCTTGCAAGGGTTGACCCTGTTGATATGAGTATAAGGGTTGCTACTGCCCGGGTTGACCTTGTTGCTACAAGGACTTCCCTTGCAGTTGTAAAGGTTGTCTCCATGACTGTAGAGCTTGACCTTGTGAAGGCATAGGCTGGGAGGATTGCAGCTGCATGATTTGTTACAACTATTGTGTGGGTTTCCCCTGTGGTTGTTGTAGTTGTCCTTGCTGCAACATCGTCTGGCCTTGTTGTTGCATGGATCGCCCTTGCTGCAACGAATGTTGGCCTTTCTACTTCATGGATGGCCCTTGCTACAACGAAGGTTTCCCTTGCTGCTACAGGAGATGTCCTTGTTGCTGCAAAGGTACTTGAACAGTTCCCTGAATGACACCTTGAAAGTTCCTGAACTATATCTGGCCATACCCACCGAGCGCGGTAGATAGACCAGGCTAGACATAAGGTCTAGGTAGAGGGATGTATTGTAGATTAGCCATCAATTGTGAACCATATGGAACATAAGGAGGTTGGTACTGACTTTGAGCCATATTGGGCTGCTGGTACTGGACATTACTTGATACAGCAAGACCATCAAGATTTGAAATGGCACCTAAAGAGGTTTGGTTCATATCAACCATGTGAGCTTGTGAACCACTAACATTGGTTGTACCAGACATCATAGACACATTCATACTTTCACCCCAGGTGGTGGCATGGCCTGCCCACTTACTAGAGGGATCGAAGGATTGGCAACAACATGACTCGAGATTTTCGGTTGAACCGGACAGGTTACTTGAACCGACGAAACAAGAGGATTTGGAATGGTGGGTTGCACCGGGACTGAAGTAACTGTAGAAATCATCGTTTGTTGGGAGTTTGAGTTCTGAATGAACAGACCTATGATAGGCATAGCACTAGATGCCAAAATAGGGTTGTGATACAATGATGAGGTAGTAAGCATCCCTGAAACCAACTGAGCTAAAGTCACGTAATTACGAGGTAACCCAGGATGAACATTGGTTGGAATGCTTCCCATGTAAGGGAAACCTTCAGGAAGGAAAGGATATCCCGGCTCCTCGACTGTGCATGGAGTGGAAACCTCCGAGTGACCCAAAGAAGGGACTGGGATTTCTCCTTTTGATTCCATGGGTGAAAACAGGCGACAATGGACTACCAAAGATGTTTGAGGGGATAATTCCAAAGGAATCACCGGCTGGACGTATGGACTATATGAATGCTAAGGTGATATCACAATAGGATCAAACAAAGGATTCAAAGGATAAATAACTAGTCCAAGCTTACCTTAAGAAGTCGGCAGACTCTCAAGAGTCTGGATAGGATTATCCAGCGATTCCGGGCCAATGTCAGAAAGTGGCCCAGTATCTGAAGGGGGAGGACAAGATGAAAAAGGTTGAATACTCAAAACAATTCCAAGCTCAACACCTTGGTCCTCAAGCGACTGTGGCGAATCAGGAAAAGGCTCCTCAAACAATCTTTTAGACAAAGGAGGGGAAGAGGAATTAGGCGAACCAGTTGGTTTAGCCACGATGATTTTGTCTCAAATAACCAAAAGAGAGATTGATTTCAAGGGCTTTCAAAATGTATTTAAAGGTATACTCAAAATCTGGTCTAAAAAACACTAACATAAATGCTATAAGATCGTGGGCAACAATTTATTAAGACGTAAAAACAAACTGGTGCTCTTTCCTGTTTTAAGAGTCCAGAAAGAAGCAAAGGTGGCTCTATCACTTTTGGTTTGAAACGAGCTTGAAAATACAAGCGCTCGGGTGATATTTTATATTTAGGGAGTCAAAAAGATCAAAGTGACTACTCAAGATGATCTAGGCAAAAGGATTACCAGGTAAACATGAACTGCAGAATACCTCCCGGTGAACTGAGAATTATGTGTAGGCAATCTCCCCGAATGTTGTGTTCATTGTATCATGTTTACAAGGCAGCAGACTCAGATTCCTATGGATAAAGGATTGCAGCCTAGTGGGGTCTCCCTTTATATACTAGACGGCATGGGGAGCACAAGTCCATACTAGTGTTATCTAGTGCCGAAGTGAACGATAGTTGTTAGATTTTAAGACACCAGAACGCGTCTCTAGCCTAGACCTTCTAAAATGTGATTATTAAATTTCAAATGCGCCTTAGATTAATTGAGTACCTTTTAGAGTTGATCTTGAAATTATGTCTCAATTTCCAGGCCTTATCAATGTGACTTGAAAAAAACACCTATATGCAGCTAAATGAGACAAGACCCTTTCAATTCGATGAATTGTATACACTAATGAGAATATAAAACACACTCAAATGCAACAAAAAAGCAATTGAAATTAAAATGACTTTTTAACTATTTCTCTTTTGAAAACAAAATGATGAAAAAACTCTTTCCAATTCCTAACTTTCCTATCAAATGCACTTCAAGTAGTCTTTTCACTAGTAAAGATAATTCATTTCTTTTCTAATGCAAATGACGATGCAACTCTAGCCTTCAATGATGCTAACTAACGTAACATATTGATTCAGCAAACTAGAATTATGTATTTTTTAATGAAATGATGGAATGAATCTTTCACAAACACTTCAATGAAACATTCCCAATACAATCAATCACAAGCAAACATAAAGCACAAAAGAGAATTATTTTCAAACCAGTGAAGCACAAATTTAACCAATAAAATGAGAAATGTGATCTATGCCCGAAAAGAGACGTTCAGATGACAAACAAAATTTTTGAAACTTGTTAAATGGAAATCCAAGCAACAAAAAAGACTAGTGAATGAAATGCAAAGAGAAAATTTGACTATCTACTTGACTTGTTGGGCACGTAAACAAGTGAATGGGTGACGACCTAGACATCAAATGCAAATCAACCAAGCATACAAACTAAGCTAAAAGAGCTTTCCAACCATGGAGAACAAAGTCAAAACAAGTTGAGAGACAGAAATCAGAAGGGAAAGACACACTAGCTATGATCTAGGGTAAACCCTGATCTCCACCTACAGGAATCGGCACGACTGCCTAACTGAAAACAAGCACCAGAAGGGGGTCAGCATGACTGTTTTTGACAAACTCGCACTAATCAATGTGACTGTCAGAAAAATAAACACACTCACCAAGGGTTCAAGGAAAAAAATAAAAAATTTCAAAGACTAAGACCAGACTTGCCACTGTAAATTCCAGGCTCAGAGCAGTAAACTAGGGAAAGAAGAGAACACTAAGGGAAATGGTGATACTAGAAAAGTTCACACAAAACCATAAAATGACAATCAATCAAGCAAAAGGATTGGCTCCGTAATGGAGTCGCCAATTTTTGGTGCAAGTAAATTCTCAGTGCGGACACAAACAATTCTTCTAGCCCGAGAGAGCAGGTCTAGCCACAAACAAACAATCTATGGAAAATATCCTTAAGCTAGAATCAATTGAGAGGGCCGGCCTCTTAGAATGTTATTCCACTTGGTGATGATCCTGCTTCTTCACTCCAACTACCTTTTGTTTCCTTCCTTCGAATACCTGAAACAAGCAAACAACAACAACAACAAACATGATAGCATACAATATTGTATTCAGCCTTTGTAATAGGTCAAGGAACATTAAGCCATAAATATGTAAAATGAAACTTCATGTAGGAAATCAATCAATAGTTTCACTTATATAAATCAGAAAGAGATTACAACCGGTGCCTTGACGTTGTTGGTCTCCTCCGACATATTCGGGTTCCCACACTTTTGCTAGCACTTCATGGATAGCCCCAACAATGAGAGTTTTAAGGCATCTTTCCCTCTAGTCTCAAACCACACCAAAAGACACACTATTCTCCCTCAGACATACACTAGAAAGCTACAAGCTATAGATGACTTACTGATCATTCAAACTCACTCAAAAACTAAAAACTCCAATTAGCTTTTTCTTTGGAAAAAGAGAGGTTTATATAGTTTTAATGGATGGGAGATGGTTTCTCTCATCATGGGAGAAGGTCTTATCTCTTGAGTTTGCTCCATCCTAATAGGGGAAAGGAGCCAAAACTGACTTCCTTGGTTCCATCCGGCCCAACCATCTACCAGACTTCCGTTACGAAGCTTCTAGACATGGAAGCTTCGGCTCCATATTTAAAAAACCTTCCAAAAGAGTATTGGCTCGACTAGAAAAAGGCTCAGTCGCTCCGTATGGCATGAGGGCTAATTTTAATCTCTGCAAATCGGTGTGTGGAGGAAACTGGTTAGTAGCGTCGGTCTTGTAAACTTGGATAAAAGGAAGATTCTTGGGAAATGATGTAAAGGGGGATTATTCTGCTCATGAAGAGGGGCATGCTACGAGTTTCTTCATAATGGGAAAGCATGTCGGGTTCATTGTAGAGGTCCTCCAGGATCATGGACAGGGAATATAGGGACAGTGACAAAATGTTGTGAAATAGGAGGGAGAAAAAAATACTACATCACCCAACATTACAATTACTTGAGGACAAGAAACATTTAGGAGCGGAAGACTATAATATTCCCTCTAATTTAATTATGCTCAGGAAGTTCTTAACTTTTTCAATTTTCATCGTGAACAATTTTGTGCCTAAAACTTAGGAAAAGTGGGTGTGTGGCATGATATTAAATTTTGTGTGAAGGGAGGCTCCAAAACATTAGAGAAAAAAGAAAATTATTTACATAGTGGAATGCAAGGACCACCCCAAGGAAGAATTCCATTTGGTGGGAAGAAGGAGAGGAGGTTGAATTGTGGAGCCCATAAGGAGAAAGGAGGAGCAACAATTATAAATAGAAGTGGAGGGCTTCATTTTGGAACTTTTTTCAATTTTTCAAATATGAATTCTAGTTCACTTGAGTTACTCATCCAAGTTAACTTGTGTTGCTTAGCACAAGAAATTTCCTTGTGGGAATCTCATATCTTTCTTCATTGGACTTCGAGTGCCACCTTGGAGGAGTCCAATATCACATTTGAAAAGCTGGTATGGGATTGATTGTAGGATTATTTGACCTTTATAGTGATCAAAATAGGCATAGAAAATGAATTCACACTTCTTGAGAGAGGAAATTTCAGTGCCAATAAGTTTCTGAGTTTTTCAGGAGTTATTTTCTGTAGAAATTTCACCTGTAGAACAAACCGATATATGCAATGTCCTAAAGCATAATACTTGTTCTACTTCTACAAAACATTAAGTGGAAGCATAATGGAATTCATGAGCAACATCAAGTAGAAACATGCATAACTGATCAAGAGAAATAATCACACATAACACAAGATATATCCAGGGGAAAGCACCAACACAAAACCCCAACCATGTATTATCAATCAAGTGGAAATTCTCCTCGCAATACAAAAAAATCAGCGCTCAAGCTATCCAGTTCTCAATGAACTATGAAGATATGAAGATATGTCTCATGAACCAAGCAAGCCCTGTATATAAAGGCTTTACCTATGGTCGAATCCCTATTTCCTTGCGCAGTTTGCTTAGGAAATAATAGCAAAAGCATATGCAATTAATTCCAAACATACCAAGTCAACCTATGGTCCAAATACGCAATCTTTGAGGACACTAGTTCCTCAATCATGCAAAAACTACTTGCTAGAAATAGTCAAGCATCTGATAGTACACTGTCCCACATCTGATCTCAACTGGGTCTCTGACAGAACTGACATGCAACAGTTATCCATGATTGAATCCTCAATTATCTAAAATAATAGTTGTCACATGCATGCAAGCATTAACAAACTATATTTTATTATTTTAACAACTTGTTAAAATAATTAACTGGACTTGACTAGTTAGAACTAAGTCAACTGATTCTCTCATTATAGAACTCATACTTATTCCCTCAATCAGTGGAGGAAATTAAGGATAAATTCCTCAATCAGTGGGACAACTCGTGTGCATGCTCACAATGACTTCAAATTTGAATTTCCTTAACTAATTAACTCAACTGAATTAATTAATTAATATTTCCAACTGCTGCTAAGACCAAAATTAATTTTACTTCCTATAGATAGACTAGGGACTACTATAAATAGGAAGGGACCCAGAAATGCTATTTTTAGAACTTTCTACTTTTAGCAGTTTCACCTCTCACCTAATGTGGCCAATGACCTCACTAGCCAAACTGCTATTTTTAGACATGCTATTTTTAGACATTCTATTTTTAGCACATTCTAAATTTAGCATTTCTCCTTGCACATTTTTAAACACATGCAAAGAAATCGAGTTCCCTATTTGTGGTGGAGATTCCAAGGTAGTGTAACATCAGTTGTAGACTATTCTTAAGTGTACATGTGTTGCATGCAGTCAGATCCAACCTTGGGAATTGCACAATCAATTGAGGAACTTCCTAAATAATAGGGGCCTAATTTTGTCAAGGAAATAGGGGCTCAAGTGGAAGCATAAACTGACTAAGTCTTGGTCAAAGATTCTCAATGAGTAGAGAGATAGGTTATTCAGTTGTAAGTTATACTCAGTTGAGAAAAGCAATTGTAATACATCTATATTCATCATATTAGTGTAAGCAGACATAGGGATTTTTTAGCAGATTACTTTCCCCTGGAAAAATATTTTGTGCATGATCTGAAATCACCCCTAGGTGACCTCAAGAAATTAATGAAGGTATTACGGACTCATGTGCTGGTGTGTGCCTATGTTATTTTAAGCAACAGATCGATAAGATTGTGAAATACACAGGTAATTGGAAAACAGTAAGAGAAACACAGCAAGCAAATGCAAAACACAAAAATTTAATAAGGAGTTCACCCAATCCTCTTGGGCTACATCTCCTGGTCCAGCTTTTAGTGGTGGCCTTTTTTTATTGTGTCTTTAAGAAAAGTTTTTACAATGAGGAGCTCAATTTAAGTCTCCTGTAATAGATGATGCTTAGTAGGGTGGTACTTGGATTCCCCAAGCCACTAGAGTACAAAAAATCCCCCTTACCAAGTCTCAACCTCAACTGGTCTTAATGGGATGATTCCAATTTGGTACTCAGTTCCCGATAGATATCCTCACAGGGATTGCTTGAACCTCTCAAGCCTTCTTGGTTATGTCTGCTCAATGCTGCCTTAACTCTTCTGGTTAGCTCGACTTCTCTGTTCTCTGCTTCTTGCTTCACTCTATATTTTGTCTCTTCTGTCTCCCTGTTTGTTCATGGCTTAAAGCCAATATGTCCCTTGATTGTTCGCTTCCTTTTCTGGCCCTTTGGATCGCCTGCCTCTGTCCGCTTGGAATTCCCTGCTTCTATGTCATCGCCATTCTGTAACATTTCACAGAGAGATGGCCACTTGTCCCTTCATGAACTGAGCGCCAACTCTTCCTCAAACGGTTTGTTACTTCGGTTATTCCACGAAATGATTCATCCGCCAGCTCAGCGGTCAAATCGGACTTCAAACCTTTATATGCCTCAACTTATGCTTCCACCAAATCTGGTCTCCCATCAGCTGCAATCTCCATCGTTTGATCTGGGGCCTCTAAATGCTACGATCATCACTTTTATCGCATAGGTGACTTGCTCAACCATTAGCCCACGATGAGAGCGGTTTTCTCTCTCATCCACCGAACACACGTCATTCAATGTATGGAATTGCTTGGTCCTCTGACAAACCCGCTTACTGCCCGAAATCCCTACGATATTCCACCAGTTTTGGAGCGTGTGACCCGCCTGTCGTTTTAGTGCTTTTCACATGGTTTCCTAGTTTCCCTTGTGACCGTGCGCTCAGGGCCTTTCCTTTGCACTAATCGTGCATCAGAAACAACCGCCGTTTCTAGGTTTTAGCCTCCCAATTGCCATTTTTGCACCATGAACAGTCCCCATGGGCCAATGCTCAGTTCGCTTTGACCGAAGGTCCTCGTTGCTCCGTGCTGGCTGCAAATTACCATTATTCAGAGGTTATTTCCTAATAGCTCATTGTTTACAAGATTTTGAAGTCTGTCATAATTTGAAATAGTCATAGAACTCTGATAATTTTCAAGGATCCAATTTGGATCACGACCTTCCCACTGAGAAAGATTTTACACCACCAAAAGTTGGTTTTCAATCATCGACTAAGTGAGGATACAACCTTCTCACTTGTCCAATCTCTATCCATTTTCTACTACTCGGCTTTGAAACCCTGAGTCCAATTCTAAGGTACTCAACATCTCCCCTGCGCGTCGTTCTCACCTTCTTGTCCAGAACTGTGTCTTCCTGCAATTCATTAAGATATTCAGGTAGCAGGTCATCGATAGAAGGCAATTGACTCTGCTCTTCAGGATCCTCAATTAGTGAAGGTTCAAATAATCTCAAGCTACCTGCATTTACGACTGAGTAGATGTGCATGCAAGCTAGTAGATCAAGGCGAAAATTATTCTCACCAATCTTCTCAAGTATCTTGAAAGGTCCATACCTGATAGGCTTTAACTTTTTACCTTCCCCTTGCATCCTGTCCTTGCTGATATATAGCCAGACTTGATCACCAACTTATAAACTATGCTCCATCTGATGCTTGTCATGCCTTGCATTGTATTTGGCCTGGCGCCTTTCCAGCTATTCCTATACTACCTAGTGAATCTCTTGGATTTATTCAATGAACCTAGTTGCCTTGTCCACATCGTTGTGTCCCTCAACTGTTGTGTCCTTACCAAAGACAAAATCAAAGGGCAACCTTGGTGTGAAACCAAGATAGGTCTCAAAAGGAGATCTCTGTGTAGAAGAATGTTTGGCTCGATTGTAAGCATGCTGCACATAACATAAATGTTCATCCCAAAGCTTAGGATGCTTACTACAATATCCCCTATGTAACTGGATCACTATCTTGTTGACTACTTCTGTCTGGCCATCGGTTTGTGGATGGAAAGCTATGCTTTTCTTCAGTTTGGTGTCCATCAGTTCCCACAAACTTGACCACAACTTTCCCACAAATCGAGTGTCTCAATCAGATATAATGGAAGTGGGTAATCCAAAATGAACCCATATATGTTGAAAGAACAATTTTGCAGTTTGTTCAGCTGTAATCTGTTTATTACAAGGTATCAAAAAACACATTTTGCTGAACCTATCCACAACAACATACAGATAATCATGACCTTTCCTAGATTTAGGCAGTCCTCCAACAAAGTTCATTGAAACACTCTCCCAAGGATGAGAAGGAACTGGTAATCGAGTGTACAAGCCTAGTTTTCTATTGCAGGGCTTGCTTTTAGCACACATATCACACCCTCTTACATATCTAGAATCTGTCTCGTTCATTTTTGGCCAATAACAAAATCTTTTTAGTTGTGCAACTATTTTACTTACCCCAAAGTGACCTAATATTAGAGAAGTGTGTGCTTCTTGAATTCTCTTTACTCTTTCAGTTTGTGGAATGCATAACTTCCCACAATGATATAGGAGTCGGTCTTTAACATGATAATCCAATTCTTCTACTCATTTTCCTTGACTTAAAGTTGCATATACATCTTTAAAGTCTATATCTTGAGCATATTGTTCAATGTAGCTCTCATGTAACACAAAATTATGCTTAAGTATAGTAGATGCACTTATAATGGGTCTAGATAACATATCTGCAACTTATGTGTATGCCCTTTTTATATCTGATGACTAAATGAAACTGTTGTAGAAAACCCATCCATCTATAGTGTCTTGATTGCTGCAACTTAGTTTGGGAGTGTATATATTGAAGTGGTTGATGATCAGTATGTATTACTGTCTCTTTTCCCATTAATAATGTTTCCACTTTTTCACACTCTGTACTAGTGCGTACAATTCTTTATCATATGTGGGATAGTTAACTACTGCAGAATTAAATGTCTCAGAATGATAACATATGGGTCTACCATGTTGTGTCAACACTGCTCCCATGGCATAGTCACTGGAATCCGTTTGGATTTCAAAGGGTCTTTGATGATCACGTAGTGCTAGTACTGGTGTTGTACTAATCTTTTCTTTCAAGGTGTCGAAGACTTTCTGCTATTTGCCTCCCCAATAAAACACCTTGTTCAGTCCTGTTAAAGCATGTAAGGGAGTTGCGATTAAGGAAAAGTTAGAAATGAACTTTCTCCAGTATTGTGCTGCTCCTAAGAAGCTCCTAACTTCTGTAACAGATTTGGGTTTAGGCCAGTTTACAATGATTGCCACCTTAGAGGGATCTATCTTCAATTCACCACCCCCTACTATATGTCCCAAAAAATTCAAAGTTGTTTTGCCAAATTCACATTTTGAGAGTTTAACATAAAGTTTTTCTCTTTTCAAAATATTTAGTGTCTGCTTAACATGCTTTAAATGTTCTTCCCATGTTTTGCTAAATATCATAATGTCCTCCATATATACAATAACAAAATGATCAAGAAAAGGTCTGAGTACATCATTCATTATTCTCATGAAAATAGTAGGAGCATTAGTTAAGCCAAAAGGCATAACCAGCCACTCATACAATCGTTGCTTTGTTTTGAAAGCAGTCTTCCATGCATCTTGTTCTGCAACTCTGACATGATGATATCCACTATGCAATTCTAACTTGGAAAAATAAACAGCTTCTTTCAATTGATCCAATAGATCATCTATGCGAGGAAGGGGATAATGATTTTTTATTGTTATCTTATTCAGTGCTCGGTAATCAATGCACATTCTCCACGAGCCATCTTTCTTTCTCACCAAAACGATTAGAGATCCACATGGTGATGTGCTAGGTTTAATGAACCCTTTCTCGAGAAACTCCTGCACCTACTTCTTGATTTTTGCATTCTCTAAAGCGGACAACCTTTTATACCTGTGGCTGCAATGGTTGTTTCATCTCCTGAGTCCAACCCCAAATATTTTTGAATAGCTGCAACAGTCTTCTTCTTCTTGCCCTCAAACTTCTGAGGTCTCAGCTCTGGATGCAGAATCCAATAGTGATCATCACCATTCCCATCCTTCTTACAGTGAGTGCATGAAGACTTTCTTTTCTGTGCAGTGTTGGCCTTCCTTGCTTTCCATTCCTGATTTCTTTTTTCCTTATTCTTGCTTGCAGTGGGTTGGGATGATCCCCCAACTTCTAGGTTTCCATTCTTTCCTCTAGCTTCTAGATGCGTAGCTTGAATAGATACCTCATCTATACTAGTGGGATTAAACATGAGGATAGTGTGCCTCATGTAGCTGTGTAGACCACCGATGTACTTCAATAGAGTCTCAAGTGTGTCTAATGAGATTCCTATAATCAATTCTCTCTTCCTAAATTCTTGGGTGTAACCTTGTACACTTTTCCCTTTCAATTGTCGAAGATTTTGCCAGCTCATCATGGCTTGTTGGATGTAGGCCAGTAGATAGAACTGCTTTTTGATTGCAGAAACAAATTCACTCCAGACAGAAATAGTCTTACCATGTCTCTTCATGTCATCTTGGGTCCTGCCTTCCCACCAAACCAAGGCAGTGCCTCCAAGGCGTAGGCTGGCCAACTAAATCTTGCTCTTGTCTAAGTCAATACTCTGCACTCTACAATAAACATCAATTTGTCTAATCCAATTGTCCAACTTTTCTGCATTCAACTCTCCATCATATATTGGTAAATCAAATTTAACATCTAGTTTAGTCAAAGATGTCTTCTTTTTATGTTCAGCGCTATTAGGAGGTGTGAGAAAGCTTTCTTCTTTCCCTTTGCCTTTTGAGTGGTCATGGAGGAGAGATTCTTCTTCTCCTTTATCTTGTTTGGAGCCTGATGCATCTTCATCTTTATGTTTTCTAAAGTCCTTATACATTTCCTCTACCATGGACCTTATGGCTAGGAAACTATATAAAAATTGAGGGTCTGGCCCCACAAAACCTTCCTCCGACATTGTCTTCTGAGGATAGACTCTACCAATTTCAGGATTAGTTTCGACCAACTCTCCTAATTTGAGCTTCAATCTAGTTAACATTCAATAGCTAAACCCAGCACAAGCTTGTCTAACCTTAACAGCCTAGAGCTCTTATACCACTTGCTCTGAAATCACCCCTAGGTGACCTCAGGAAATTAATGAAGGTATTACAGACTCATGTACTGGTGTGTGCCCATGTTATTTTAAGCAATAGATCGATAAGATTGTGAAATACACAGGCAATTGGAAAACAATAAGAGAAACACAACAACCAAATGAAAAACACAACAATTTAATAAGGAGTTCACCCAATCCTCTTGGGCTACGTCTCCTGGTCCAGCTTTCAGTGATGGCCTTTTTTTTTATTGTGTCTTTAAGAAAAGTTTTACAATGAAGAGCTCAATTTGAGTCTTCTATAACAGATGATGCTTAGTAGAGTGGTGTTGAGTCCCAAACGTGCACTTCCCTATATACCCTTTCAGCCTTCTTTTTCCGTTTACTTCATCCACCCAGCTGTCAAATCATTGCATATTAGGCTAAAAAGAGCTTATGAAATGGTTTCCTAACTATGTTTATGACTGTTGTTTGGTTTAGATTTTTTGTTCAACAGCTGCGGAAACTTGTCACTTTCCGCAGCCAGCCTGAGTTTCCGCAGCCATTTTGTCAAAAGATATGCTACAAGTGTCCAATGGAGAAACCAGCCACATGGGCAGGATGCAGGCGACGTGTACATGGAGTGTGTCCTCTCAGATCAGCCAAATTGCTCATAAACAGTCATGGTCAATGACGGTCAAAGGAAGGGCCAAATGAGGAATTTTGCAGTGGCACGACTTTGTTTTGGCACACATGAAGGATTGCGTGGCACGATCCTTCATTCTTGGAGGTACTGGCACAACTGTCGACCAGCCTGCGAACTGAATCAAGTAGCCACCACTCCATGAACTCAACTTCTGTAATGACCATCACACTAAATCTCATGCCGTGGAGATTTACGTGTCTCTTGGCAGCACAAATCTAGGAATTAGTTATTAGCATTTGCACTTATAAATAACGCGTTGATATACGCTGAACAGTTAGTCTGGAAGTTGTAATTTTGACTATTGTTTCATCCCACTGTGTTGTATTTTCCTTTACTTTATTTCTGCAATTCAATACATGAGAAGACAGCGTTCCTGAATCTAATTTGTGAATAAGTAGTTGGTTGGCTGAGGTGATAGAGGGCCCCTGAACACCAAAGCTTGTATAGTTTCTTACTTGCTTTTGTTTACTGCTTTTTGTAGTCATTACTTGTACATATTTTATGTTGTTATAATGTTCATCACTGTCCATATTTCATGTTCTCTTCATAACTGTTAAGCTGATCAGTGTTTCCTTTACAGGTTTTTTTAGGCAGCCCGGGCACATTTACATGTTTTTGATAGCTACTGACATGAGATCATCTTGTCCTTTCTGCTGATTTTTATTCATTAAATTTAATTCCAGCATTGTCACTTCTTTCAAGTTTTGTTTTGCTTGATTACTTTTTTGCCATTTAGACATCATATTACTTACTTGTTTATGATTTTCTTTCTATAGCCAAGCGACTCAATTAGTAAGGAATCAGAATATTACTTGAAGTAGTGTGATCTAGTTTGTTTTCCTGCAAGTTAGAGATTGAATTACTTATGTCATTTTCAAGAGTTGAAATATGAATGAGTAGTTAAATCTTAGTTTCCTTTTATGCAATTTAATTTCCTGCAATTTAGATATCATAATACTCATCTTGTTTATGATCACTTCCTATAGCCGGACTGAGTCGAAAGGTGAAGGGTCAGAATATAGGTTGAAGTAGTGTGATTTAGTTGCTTTACTTTCAGTCTTTGAGTTGCTTTAAGTTTAGATTTTTTTTTTTCACACAGCAGTAAGGATACTGGGCCATTATCACTAGTTCATTGTTTTGATGCATTTACTTCTTTTTGAGAATTGATTTCATTACAGTCAGTTTAGAAACTTTATTTTTGAACTTTCAAGGTTGGAAAATCATTGTAAAAATCATCATTACCATTCACATTTATTTTTCAATTTCGCCATCTCACACTAGGGAATCCATAGAAGATAAACCCAAAAACAATCTAAAAACTCAAAAACGACAAAAGACTAAGGAAAAGGTTATCTTGCACATACAGTGCACTTCACTTCATTAGTTTACGACTCCCGGATTGACATTTTAAATAGAAATTTAGGACATACTAAATTGACTAAACATTTTGGCGCCGTTGCCGGGGAAGTGAAACTAGGTAGCCAATTTCTTAAATATATATATATAAAGGAAAATTTTCAAGAAAGGAAAATTGATAACCTCTCAGAGTATGTTCTCCTCTTGCGCGTAATGTAACCTGGAGGATCAGAAATGAGAAAGTTATTGATTTAATAGTTTCTTGAGTATGCTCTCTTCTTGCACCGAGAGTGACCTGGAAGATCAGAAAAAGAATTATTAGCCCGACTTAAAGAGAAAAAATGACATGCATAGAGCAAGAGATTCTAGGGGAAGGTTTTTAGCTAGAGCCAAGAGTTCAATTTTTACAACTCCATCTACTTCAAGGAATAGATAAGAGACACCTCCATCATCTCCAACTCATATTCCTAGCCTTAGGATTCCTGGAGTTCAAGAGGCAGTAGTGGAATTAGGAGACTCTCCCATACCATCCATCAAATCTGAATTAGGAAAAGATCATTTCTTTCCTTCTACAGGGAGACACATTGTAATTGAAGAAGTAGAATCACCTGAGGAAGAAGAGGGAGAAATTTCTCCTCATTCGCCATTAGTAGAGGAACCAGAGGACTCTGAAGTCTCTGAGGAAGCCATCATGACATAGGAGGTAGTTAACGGATTTGGTAGAGGTAGAGATAGAGGAGGGGGAGGAGAAAAAATGGAGGAGGTAGAGGTAACAATGGAGGAAATAGGTGATGCGGGAGCAACCAGCAACTAAGCAAGCAAACCTGGACCAGAGGATTAGAATAGAGAAAATCTTGTTTTAAAGGAGAAAAGCGAATTTAAAGCGGATAATTTAAAGCAGATAAGATGGATACAGCCATGCACGCTTTTTGGAGAGCTTTCATTATAGAAAAACTAGGAGGAAATCTTATCAATTCTTCCTAATGCATCTTATATAAATGTAATGTAATAGGGTGTGAGGGATATATGTTTTTGTGAGGACAAACTGTGTGAGTAAAATGTAGTGGAGCGTGAGCTCGGTTTAAGGCTGAAATGCCTTAATTTTGTAAGTGTTTTGTGTAATATATAAACGTGGGTTTAGTGTTGTTTGTATACCCTGCGTGTTAACTTATAGATTTGTTTTTGGATGGATGAATAAAAAAGTTTGGATGTGCATTATAAATCAGCTGTGCGAGTGCTGTCAAGTAATTTTTATTATATGTATGCTGTAGATGTCGTTGGAACGTTGTGGATATTATATTGGCATTAACAGGTACCGTGGCAGTTAAAAGAACCAAAAACAGTGCGTTGTCCACCTAAATTTAAACACGCTGCACTATAAATTCAATAGCATTGATTTGGAAATGTTACATGGCTTGAGTTGCGTGTTTATTAATAAGTTTTGTGCTATACGCATAAGTCATGTGCGTTGTATTGTATAACGTTATAACAGTTCAGCTAACGCCGTGCTATATGTGCTATATGTTTTAATGCGTTCAACGCTTATATGATATAGCGTTTGAATAATATATTGTGGGTGTGTTCAAGGTTCTGTGCTCATAATTCCTTACATTTTGGTTTCATTCTTAAGAACGGTCCTATTGTGGTGCAGCGAAAGATTGAGTGGGCCCATAACCCACAGGTCCAGGATCTTGGTTTTTTAAAGAAATTGGGATTTTGGGCAACCCCCAAATTCTCATTTTCATCAGGTGGTATCAGAGCAGTAAAATATTCTGCGGAAAGAGGTACAATTTTGTTAAAGATGGAGAGTTTGTGGTCTTGCTATTATGCAGATGGCGGCAGCGGAAGGTGAGAAGATTTGCAGCAACCTAGAGAAGGATGCCAAAAGACCGAGTGCGGGAGGGCTTGGTGAGGTATCGTGTAACAGAGGAGGTTGTTACTTTAGAGGTTAGTTGCAGCTCACAGAGTTTAGTGAAAGAATGCAGTGGATAAAATTGATATTATGAAGAACAAAAGCATATGACCAAGAGGTCATAAATTTTTGTGCCTCAGGAGTCTGATGCGGGAGCAACCAGCAACTAAGCGAGCAAACCTGGACCAGAGGATCAGAATAGAGAAAAGCTTGTTTTAAAGGAGAAAAGTGAATTTAAAGAGGATAATTTAAAGCAGATAAGATGGATACAGCCATGCACGCTTTTTGGAGAGCTTTCATTGTAGAAAAACTAGGAGGAAATCTTATCAATTCTTCCTAATGCATCTTATATAAATGTAATGTAATAGGGTGTGAGGGATATATGTTTTTGTGAGGACAAACTGTGTGAGTAAAATGTAGTGGAGCGTGAGCTTGGTTTAAGGATGAAATGCCTTAATTTTGTAAGTGTTTTGTGTAATATATAAACGTGGGTTTAGTGTTGTTTGTATACCCTGCGTGTTAACTTATAGATTTGTTTTTGGATGGATGAATAAAAAAGTTTGGATGCGCATTATAAATCAGCTGTGCGAGTGCTGTCAAGTAATTTTTATTATATGTATGTTGTAGATGTCGTTGGAACGCTGTGGATATTATATTGGCATTAACAGGTACCGTGGCAGTTAAAAGAACCAAAAATAGTGCGTTGTCCACCTAAATTTAAACATGCTGCACTATAAATTCAATAGCGTTGATTTGGAAATGCTACATGGCTTGAGTTGCGTGTTTATTAATAAGTTGTGTGATGTACGCATAATTCATGTGCGTTGTATTGTATAACGTTATAACAGTTCAGCTAACGCCGTGCTATATGTGCTATATGTTTTAATGCGTTCAACGCTTATATGATATAGCGTTTGAATAATATATTGTGGGTGCGTTCAAGGTTCTGTGCTCGTAATTCCTTACATTTTGGTTTCATTCTTAAGAACGGTCCTATTGTGGCGCAGCGAAAGATTGAGTGGGCCCATAACCCACAGGTCCAGGATCTTGGTTTTTTAAAGAAATTGGGATTTTGGGCAACCCCCAAATTCTCATTTTCATCAATATGGATGGAGATAACTCATTCGGATTTCCTATAGTCGATGAGGATTCTCGAGCAACAATGAAAAATATTTCACCATCTGTTCTCCCAAACTTTCATGGGTTAAGAAATGAGGATCCTAAAACATTTCTATTTGAGTTTGAGGTCATGTGTCGAACCTATGATTATTTGGAAGACTCTTAAAAACTCAAACTGTTTCCTTCAACATTGAAAGGAGCAGCTTTGAAATGGTTCATGGGATTACTCACCCAATCCATCAGGACTTGGAATGATATGAAACAGACATTTTTGGATAGATACCTGGACTATTGCATGCCCACCAATCATAAGGACGAGGTATTCAAAATGGTACAAAAAGAGGATGAAAACTTGGAGGATCTACTTGAAAGATTTCAGTATAACCTCAAAAGAGCAAAAATGAGTAACCTCAATGAAGAAACCTTGAAATCCCTTCTATTAAAAGCCATTAGAGATGAATGGATAGATATTTTGAACATGATGGGAAAAGGAGATATATCCCGAATTCCACTTCATGATATAGCAGATCTATGTGTCCATCTCTCAAGGGGAAAATCAAAAACTAGGAAAGGACCTAGAGATCCTTCTCTCATCAGAGCAAACAAATCTGCAACTGGATCAGTAAGTAGGGCTGAGATTGGCAATATGCTTGATGAATTCAAAACTGATATCCTAGGGAGTCTAAGTGAGCAATTAGACACTCTTAAGATACACAATAAACAGAAAGCAGAAGCTGAAGCTTTAGCCATCTTTTGCCCAAAATGTAGAAAGAAACATGCTCTAATGGAATTTCCCTTGGATGCAAAAGTTGTAGAAACATGTGTGATTTGTTCAGAGAATCATGAGACCAAGGATTGTCCTTCAATTCCTGGGCTCAAAGCTGTCTTTCAA
>APFE030395589.1:65472-109116 GCA_000404065.3 Pinus taeda | reverse complement strand
GGTGCAACAAAGTGGGGGCTTCGCCCCCCCTCTAACCCCCTGGTTCACTACGTGGGTTAGTCGTGGAAAGAATATAACACAACCCAACAAAGTCTAAAACCCACCCACCGCCGTGAATAATCAACGTTTATCGCACGTGCTTTTTATTTAATA
Organism: Pinus taeda; assembly: GCA_000404065.3. NCBI lineage: Eukaryota > Viridiplantae > Streptophyta > Pinopsida > Pinales > Pinaceae > Pinus > Pinus taeda. The sequence goes on along the minus strand of APFE030395589.1, from coordinate 108,963 downwards.
CCCGCTCATCTTGCCCTCCCATCCATCGTCAGATCACTCCCCACAGATCCAATGGCCCTCATGCATATCGGGCGCCCCTTCATAGCAGAACAATAGTACCTGATGGCCGACAGTTTCACCTTTGTACATCGGGACAGCTGTCGCCCGCCTATTCCATCGGGCCGCCCCTGATAGATACTACTCCCGTACCAAAAGCGGTCCGACGCAAACCACTTACTGCCCTCCCTTGTTGCTTACGTCACTGCATGACGATGTTGCCACCTCACCTGCCATTGTGCTGCACCCGGCTACGTCACCCTGATGCATAACCTTGCCATGTCAACCTGCCACGTCACCCTACTGACGTCATCATCCGTACTGGGTCCAACTGCTGGCTTCATGCTAACGTCACCCGCCATACCACTGACATCACCCACCGTACCACTGACGTCATCCACTGAAAGGAAAGCGCACAAGTGTGAAATCGATGCTTCAAAGGCCTGGAATCAAATTCTAAGGTAGTTTTTGATGCGCGATTAGAGCTTAGGGCTAATCACGCATCGCTACTGGAAATAGACCAAAATGGGGAATCTTTATTATCAGAGATTATTTTTGCCTCGAAAGGGCAGAAAAAGGGAGATTTAACAGTTTTTACCACATCGGAGAAAACAAGAAGCCTAGATTCAATGAAAGAGTATCAGTGAAGCGACGAAGAGTATTAGATCGACCATAAGGAAGCGGTGAAGCCATTTAAGGCTCTCAGACCACAATTAATGCATAGTAAAGCCACTCAAGAGCAGCGGAACAGAGACCAATGTGCAGTTATGATGAATGGCCAGCGCATAACAGCAAAAGACAGATAGCCTCATTTTTGAAACAGCTGCCCCCAGTGCAACATTAGATAGATATTTTCATTACTTATAAGACAAGTTAGGTTAACTGCATTTATTTTCCCAAAAAAGACCTTCTAGCAGATATTTGTTGTAGATATTTTTCCTATAAATATAGCCCTAAACAATGTAATAAGGGTTGGTGGGTTGTTTGGTTGATCTCTCATTTTGAGAGCTGCACTGTAAATATTAAGAACTTCTCTAATCAAAGATTGCTGGAATGCTTGCATCTGAACTGGCTGGTTGTGATTTTAATGGCTGAAGAAATTGGTATGGAATTCGCGTGCTTGCTCATGGTTCAATAAGTTTTTCCTCCCTTTGTTGATTAGTTTATACATAGCTGTACCAAATATATATCATAATCTAAGTTGCAGGGAAAAAGAATAGACCAGAATTGGTTTTCATGCCCTCTGTGCTCAATTCGTGTAACTTTCCATGTTTTCCTCTGGATCAATGATGAATATGCATTCTTAATTGCGCATGTTTAAGCTATTCCCTTCACATATGAATACTGTCTGGGAATTCTTCATTGCTCCTAGATATTATTCACCCACTTTCCCTCTTTGGCTGGATGAGAGATCCTTAATTGCCTCTCATTCCCTAACCTCCATTTCATTCTTGTTCCAGCATAAATCATTGTACCATGTGTATCTATCCTGCTCCATATTCCCTTCTTCTACCAAAGAAAACACACCCTTCAGTTCACAGTCATGACTCCATGCCCAATGGTTTGAATTTCTTACACTTTGCATGTCAATTCTGTTTGATTAAGATCAACCATCCCACTAAACCAAATCAAAACCCGTGTGCATCATATCTAGCCTAAAATCACCCATTAAACAAAGTTAAATCCTAAAGAGAGAGCCCTCTCTGACTGTTGGTAGGCTAGGACCTGCAGGCCAAAGATTGGTTTGTGGTTACCTCGGCCGTATTCCCTTGGGAGTCAAAGGGAACAACCTGAGTGATAACATAATGGTGACTCCACTGGGGACAATCATATGTTCATTACTGTAAATCCCAATTTTTGATTAGTTTGCCTTTCCAATAATTCCTAAACTTATTTTGAAAAATAAAAAAAAATCACAAAAATCACAAAAAATCAAAAAATACTTTGCTTCTTATTTCATATTAAGTCTTGATCTGTGTGGTGGACAGAGATAAGGCCCTTCAAAGTTGATCTATTTATCCACCCGGCGACTCCACATAATCCTCATAATAAAGACTCCACTAGAGAAATGAACCCAAGAGAAATATATGTTCAAATCAGGCTTTTGACCTGGATTACTATCCAACAGGTCATGTTCTTTCTCTTCCATAAAATTTTGCTGTGTATATTGTATTTTAAAAACGATTTTAAATTAGATTTTCATGACTTGCATTTTGAAAATATTGTTGAAAGGCCTCCTTTCACATTACAACAACAACCTTTAAAAGCTGCTGAGAATCATCATACAGCTAAGGAGGAAAAAAATGTCAAAGCCAATCATGCTATCCTTGTTCATGTTGAGCCCATTCAACCAATCCCTGTACATACTCCCATGCCTCGTAAAGTTCCTAACAGATATAAGCCTCTTGTTTTGCCTCCCACTCTTAATCCTCTGCCCAAAAATCATCCTGACTATCTCCCAAGATTTGATGGAGAGAATGGTATTACTGCTCAAAAGCATATCCAAGCCTTTGAAGACTATCTTAATATATTTGAAGTGGAGGATGAGGATGTTAGTGTTAGGTTATTTTCCCTTTCTTTGCAAAGCGAAGTTAGGACTTCATTTAAAGCATTTCCCGAGGCTAGCATCTCTAATATTCAGCAGTTTTCCAAGCTCTTCCTTGATAGATGGACGATCAATCTTAATTTCCTCTTGCTCATTGAAGAATATAATTAGTTAAAAAGGAATCCAAGTGAATCTTTTCAACAATTTCATGATCGATTCAATCAAGTTTATCATTCTCTGCCTTTGAATATTAGACCTCCCCCTGATTTAGCTCTAGTGCATTATCCAAGAGATTTTGACCAAGAAATGGAATTTCGTTTAAGAGAAAGGAGCCCCCCCACTATGAAACAAATGCAGGACATGGCAGTGGACATAGAGGCAAATCTGAAAATCAGGGAGGAAAATCACAAAGCAGAGCAAGAAGAAAGACTTCATGGTTGGTTACAAAGGTCAGAGGAAATGATCACAATGAAAGTGGAATGTTTAGAACACCTGAATACATCTGTTTTGAAAGAGGAAATTAATGACATTCATGAAAAAACCTACCACAAAACAGATGACATATTCGTACACCCATACATGATGGAGCAATCTTATGATATACTATATGAACATAACATATTCTCTTCTTTCAACTGCTTGCCAAAGTACGATGAGTATGATGATGATGATGAGCCTAGTGACCAAATCAGCCTTGCAGAGGAGTCATAACCTAGTTTGGCAGAAAGCAAAATTCAGGGTCAGCAGCCAAAAATCAATGAGCAACATGCCTATCTCAGCTATGAAGTAAAGAAGGAAAGCGCAGAAAATTTTGATTTCAGTGAAGGAAATTTACCTGTCTATGTGGATCCTTTTCAATTTATTAAGGAGAACTATCATACAATTAATAAGAAAATATCAGCAAGTGTTGATATTTATCATCTGGAGGAAGCCCAAACCAATGTTCAAAATACATTGCCTCTAGTTTTGCATCCCCAAGGAGCCATTGAATATCAGATTGAGGAAAATTCAAGAGCGGCGGTTCATGACCAAGTGATCCAAGTGGATCCCCTACGTCTTGGTGTTCAGCCATCTGAGGTTTTCAAAGAAGAAGAGAAGCAACCTGCACAGATCAGTCAAGGGCTAGATGAGCCTGCTTCTAACAAATTGCAAATATTAGTTCATGTTTTATATGATCCATGTGCTAACAGGGGGTATGATGAAGTAAAGAGGTGCTCCTCTCCACTAATAGGCCGTGTGCCCCAATATCAAAATGTAGATGATATCTCTATTCCAAGGCATGATAGTGATCCCAAACTTTTGTACAGTTCTTTAATTCAGTTCGGCAATAGTGTATATATGCTGCAGGACCCTTTTGTACAGTTTCTTGTTTCAGAAAAGAAGGTCAACAGTTTTCTGGTCTTCTCAAAGATTAGCAAAGCCATATCAGATTTCAAGATGTTATTTTTTTCGCCAACAAGTACAAGCAGCAAAGCTCGTTCATGTTTATAATGCTTAAATGGCTGCACTGGTTATTTCATTTCACCTAACAACAAAGTAAGTGTTGGTTAGAGTAGGTAGGTAGGATTTCAGTTTTATGTTTGGAAAACAAGCTTGCTGTAGTTGAAGCTTGAAGTGAAGGCCATAAGCTCTTCAAGGTCTGCTGTCATGTTCATAAATAAAGCAACCAGCAAAGGAAAGTTTTCAGAGTACAACAACAAGTGAAGGTCAAGGCATTCTGACCTATTGTTCTTGGCCTTTCACAAGGAAAGGCCATCCCCAAGTGGAGCCATTGTTAGCCTCCTGCTCATAGCAGGTATTCATCTTTCATGATTGACATGTTTACATGCTAAATATGTCATGCTCTGCAGGCTGCAATGTTCCATATTTAATACTTAGGCCAAAGAAGTGTCCATGAGAGTCTGCCAGCCTAAGTGCGTCTGCTGTATTCCAATTTTGAGGATTTATTCCATTTTTGAAGAATTTTTAGTTAAAGGGAGGTCCAAACAGCTTAATCTTGGTCTCCCTAGGTTTCAATTTCCTGTTGTAGAATATAGAGAATCATTGTCTGTCCAAACAGCTTAATCTGGGCATATTCTTAGATAGGTAGAGAACCAATGGTGCTCAATAGTCTAATCTGAGCCCCTGGATGGAATAAGTATAGATGTAGGTAAGAGGATAGTAGACAAGAAAAGTTGTAAAGTTGGGTTTGCAAGCTCAAGTGCACCCAAACCAAAAGAAGAAATAAATGTTAGGTATATTAGGCTGGGTAGGTAGTTTGAGGTTGCAGGAGTAGATTGGTAATCACTTGTGGTCTTGTGAAGAAGGACTCATATCATTTATGGCATTGGCACTGAGCAGTGACTTGATGGTACAACAGTGGAAACATGACTAACTCCCCCTTCATCCCCTCAGAAATCATTTACTAGTATCCCCTCAAGGACCTTGGGATCTGCCCAACAAGTCCTGCTTTCGGTTCATTTGTGTGAAACATCAAGTCAATTTTTGACTTTCCTCAATGAAAATAAGCCACATTTCTTGTGTAAAAATAATCTTTACACAATCCATCATTTCCCTTACATTTCCACTCCACCAAGTCATACTAACTCCTAACTTTATTATTTTTAGCTCCCCAAGTCATTCCCCTATCCCCTACTATGTGAAAACTATATAAAAACCCCAAAAATATCAAATATCCCATCCCAGGGCAACTATAGCTGAATAAATGAAAGTCTGGGAAATAATAGGTCTATTTGGGGCCTTGGTATTAGCCCTTCCATGTTCGTTTCCCTTGGGGATTGGTTTAAACCTCTGGTTAAATAAATAACCATACCACACCCCGCGCATGCATAACATTTGGATTTCATTGATATTTGATCAATGAATAACCATGACCCCGAGTGCACGTTTAACCCGTAAAACCTAAAGTCTAAAACCCACCCACCGCCGCGAATAATAAATGTTTATCACGTGTGCTTTTTATTTAAGACCCGCTCATCTTGCCCTCCCGTCCATCGTCAAATCACTCCCCATAGATCCAACAGCCCTCATGCATATCGGGCGCCCCTTCATAGAAGAATGATAGTACCCGATGGCTGTCGGTTTCACCGTCGTACACCAGGACAGCTGTCGGCCACCTATTGCATTGGGTCGCCCCTCACAGATACCACTCCCGTACCAAAAGCGGTCTGACGCAAACTGCTTACTGCCCTCCCTTGTTGCTTACGTCACCACATGATGATGCACTCACCTCACCTTCCACTGTGTTGCACCCTGCTGCGTTACCCTGTTGCATCACCCTACCACGTCACCCTGCCACATCACCCTGCTGAAGTCATCATCCGTACTGGGTCCCACTACTGACGTCACCCGCCATACCACTAACGTCACCCGTCGTACCGATGATGTCATTCGCAGAAAGGAAAGTGCGCAAGTGTGAAATCGATGCTTCGGAGGCCCAAAATCAAATTCTGAGGCAATTTTTGATGCACGAATATCGCTACGGGAAATAGGCCAAAATGGGGAATCTTTATTCTCAGTGATTATTTTTGCCTCGAAAGGGCAGAAAAGGGGTGATTTAACAGTTTTTACCACATCAGAGGAAAGAAGAAGCCCAGATTCAATCAAAGAGTATCAGTGAAGCGACAAAGAGTATCAGATTGACCATAAGGAAGCGGTGAAGCCATTTAAGGCTCTCAGACCATAGCTAATGAATAGTAAAGCCACTCAAGAGCAATGGAACAAAGAACAATGCGCAATTATGATGAATGGCTAGCGCATAACAACAAAAGACAGATAGCCTCATTTTTGAAACAGCTGCCCCCAGTGCAACATTAGATAGATATTTTCATTACTTATAAGACAAGTTAGGTTAACTACATTTATTTTCCTAAAAAATATCTTCTAGTAGATCTTTGTTGTAGATATTTTGCCTATAAATACAACCCTGAACAATGTAATAAGGGTTGGTGGGTTGTTTGGTTGATCTTTCATTTTGAGAGCTGTATTGTAAATATTAAGAACTTCTGTAATCAAAGCTTGCTAGAATACTTGCATCTGAACTGGCTGGTTGTGCTTTTAATGGCTGAAGAAATTGGTATGGAATTATCGTGCTTGCTCATGGTTCAATAAGTTTTTCCTCCCTTCGTTTATTAGTTTATACATAGTTGTACAAAATATATATCATAATCTAAGTTGCAGGGAAAAATAATAGACCAAAATTGGTTTTCATGCCCTCTGTGCTCAATTCTTGTAACTTTCCATGTTTTCCTCTGGATCACTGATGAATATGCATTCTTAATTGCGCATGTTTAAGAGATTCCCTTCACATATGAATACTGTCTGGGAATTCTTCATTGCTCGTAGATATTATTCACCCACTTTCCCTCTTTGGCTGGATGAGAGATCCTTAATTTCCTCTCATTCCCTAACCTCCATTTCATTCTTGTTCCAGCATAAATCATTGTACCATGTGTAGCTATCCTACTCCATATTCCCTTCTTCTACAAAAGAAAACACACCCTTCAGTTCACAGTCATGACTCCATGGCCAATGGTTTGAATTTCTTACACTTTGCATGTCAATTCTATTTGATTAAGATCAACTATCCCACTAAACCAAATCAAAAAACATGTGCGTCGTATCTAGCCTAAAATCACCCCTTAAACAAAGTCAAATCCTGACGAGAGAGCCCTCTCTCTCTGTTGGTAGGCTAGGACCTGCAGTCCAAAGATTGGTTAGTGGTTACCTCGGTCGTATTCCCTTGGGAGTCAAAGGGAACAACCTAAGTGATAACACTGTGTACTAGGTTAGATGCATCTTGACTGGACAATGGCCAGCTTAATATGCATTGCACCTTTCAATATATACTAGGTGTGATGCGGAGCGAATGAATTGTTCAAACCCCAGAGGCCCAAAAGAACAAGAAAACATGCTCAGAATCAGAAAAGGAAAGAATGCAATTGAAGAGCTCAGGGTTAGCTCCTACCTGGTCCAAACGGCATCGAAAATATTACACAGAATCTCTCGAAATAAACAGGCCAGAATTAAGTGGGAAAACACCTCCAGAGCTCCAAAAATCCGAAATTTGAATGGAATGGTAAAAATGAGAGGTAAAAACTATTTTTATGTTACTATTCACGTAGTTCAAGTAAGATATTGTTGTTTAACTCATTTTTTCAAGAATGTATTTACATTTCTAATCAATTTGATGGAGTAATTGAGCAGGCAGTATGACCGTGAAAAGAACATAGTGTTAATGGTGAAATCAATATCTCTGACTATTAACACGAGCAGTTTTACGTGAAGTTTAAGCTCTCTAAAAATTAAATCTAGCAATGAGAAAATGTTCCCCCAAAGTTTAAGCTCATTAAAAAATGAACCTACCTTCAGTAAATATTATTTGCGATCACATAATTATCAACTTTTAAACCTTGGTTGTGTTCTTACCATCAACTCCACTCTTTTTACGCTGATCATGTGCCTCCATTTGATTGTTTACCCCTTTTGAGGAACAACTGTGACAAGTGATTCTATTAGCCACCTTCTTTACACTACTATGATTGAAAAGTTCCAAACCTTACCTGGAACTAGTTGCTATCCAAAAACATTGCTCGTTCCTCAAAAAACAAGTCTCCTTTAAGCTCTTTTCATCTGACTCATAAAATATGAAAATATTGCCAAGCAATTGGCCTCTCCAGGTCGTTAAAGCGATTGGAAGTGTCATCGCTCCTCTAGATTTTAATGTTTTTGGACCTAAGCAATTATTACTCAAAAAGATGGAGGGCTTGTCTTGTTCAGCTCGTTAAAACTATCAAAAAGTCATCCCTTTCTGACTTAAGGGATTACATTACGAAAAATGACTACTAGAGTTGCCTTTCCGTCCCTTTTTAGACTCTCTAAAATTGAAAAGGACCGAGTTATCTTTGTCATTAAACTCGTTAAAATAATAGCAAAAAACTTGTCCATGTAGACAAGAGCGAGTTTCACTGTCGCTAGGCTCATTAAAACATAGTGACAGGTTTTCCCGAAGGGCAAATTATAGAACAAGCATATGTTATCCTCCTCAAGCTTGACAAAAGTAAAGAGGTACTGGTCAGTAATGACTGGGGCAAAAGGGAAGAAAACTTAAATAGCTTCATTGGTAGCAGGTTGCTCTTGAACATGACACTTTCACTCTGTCACCATGATTGACTTAGGTTGGGTTATTTCATTCACTACTCATATCACCATTGGTTTGTCGTACCAACCACCTTGGGGTTAACGCTACCAATCCATTTCAGTGTTGCCAGTATGTTCAAGAGAGGTTGCCCAAAGAATTCACCAACCTAGCTAACACCTCATCTGCCGCAATACCTTCACTCTCCATTTTTCATGACTGCTACCCTGAACCTTATATCATTAGATTGTTTTCACCTCCACAAAGTCATTTGCTCCAGTCCGTGTTGTAGATGTGGGATTCATTAAGCCCCTTCTACAACAGGTCACTTCTTGTCGACATCAGCTCATTATCCAAGAAGTTGACTTAGGAACAACCCTTTCAGTACTTTGAAGCTTGCATGCCTCAATGACAAATTTCTCACTTTCAATGACAGGTTTACATCAATGGCCTTCAACCAAAAGATTTTACGTGGTGTTCGAGATCAATTCATGTATTCACACCACGTGAATTGTACTGTAGTACCTTGAGGGTCATTATCATTATTAGTGATTCCTCTCATGCCTATTAATAGCTTACATTATTGGCTGGTAATCAGGCAATGTCTTTCCATGTTCGACATCAGAACATCTTCTCACATGGATCGACTTGTACTTCGAGCAAAGATTGAATAATTTTGAAGACCTCGAATCTAGTTTCATCCATCCGGGCTATGATATATTCAGGAAAATAAATACATCAAATGTACATCGTAGCGGCACAGATAATCATCCAAAGTAAAGGATGATGGCTCTACCAGAATCATCAGTCTCCCACACAGACGATTACCTGTCTTATATACATGAATATGAATTTATAAAGCTGAGCATAGGAATTTCCACCTCATCTAGATCATTAAAATATTGTGAAGATAATGTATTTTATTGTATCTTATTACAGGTCACCTTCCAGTTTGAAAAACCTTAGATCCTCATTGTAAAGCATTTCACCAGACATCAAAAGATTTACAACCTCATGCTTTAGGGGGCAGCTGCTATAGACATATGTGGGCACTATCACCCCAATCACATATGTCCATGAACCAAGGGCTTCTAAACCCTTAAAAGTGTTGTTTCACACCCTAAAGCAACAAGCTCAGCTGATTAAATTATCTCCCAGAAGTTCTCCATGAAAAACTACTCAGAACTACTCAAAACTAGACCATACAGACTGCTCCATATATAGGGTGTGATGCATCTCAACTTTTATACATGGGGGGTGCGATACATACTGGAAATCCCTTCTGTAGGGTGCGATAAGTAGGAGCAGACAAATGGCAGAAGCAGTTTGCTAGGTGGAAACCCAAAGAATCTTCTAGAAACTGCTCATATGACACTTGCCTCTTTGAATTCGCCCAAGGACGAGTAAGAGATCTGAAATCTCCAAGTGGAACCAAGAACTATCAGTGAAATGACACTAATCAAAATCCCAGAAGCTGACTCACTCTCCTATAAACATCTATATATGGATCCCTCATCCTAGAGATCGAGAGGCTGGAATTTTGTAATTTGCAAGGAAGTGTTGTTGGTTTCTCTTTGAAGACATTGTTGGGTGATCTCTCTTTGTATGAGGTGAAGAGGGCTTTCATGCTGGGAGGATGATGCTGGATCAGACAACTTGGTTGTAATCCTCTCTTCTACTACTTCTATCAATAAAGATATTTGAGTTTTCCTCCATATGCTTGTATATCTCTGAATCTTGTATTTGTATATGCATTTATATGGTTAATGAACATCTGATCCTACATTATTTATGGTTATATATCTCTATGCTTTGATGGTATTTTACTGCCTTGACTCTACAGGTTTTCTTTGAAGCAAGACAAGTGAGAAAGGAGTGGTGAAGGCTCTATCAAGGGGGAGAGGAAACGAGCGAGAGACTAGCAAAAGACTGAGGTTGGTACTCTCTGCTTCTCTCTCATCTATCTCTCATAAAGGAAAACACATGTGACTTTAGTTTGTTTGTTTCTAAGATAGCTACCTGTCTTAGTGGGACTAGCAGCTCTAAATGGACATGACTTTTCCTGATAACAGAAATGTGTTGCCTTTAGGTAGTCATTGAAGGATTTGAGCAATGCTTTCCATCATCGTGTTCCTCTATCACTAGAGGGATTATTTGAGCAAGATTTCGAAAGAATCTCCTACCCCCTCGTCTTTATTCTCTTTCCTAGTGGGAGGTCATCAGGATTTGCGAGGTTGGTTTTGCAAAGGTTCGACCAGTTCGAGCCCTAACTCCTTATATCCCAACCTCGTTGGGGACATGCAAAGAGAAATAGAGAAAAAGAAAAATGCTCTGATACCCTTGATCCAAAGTTAAGAAATGCAACAAATTACATATATAACCATAAATTCAGAGATGCAATAGAAATAAAACTTGATTTCATTAATATCAAATATTAAAATATTCTTACAAACAAAATGGAAATAAGACTGGCTTGGGAAATGGTAGCTTATCTAGGATAAGAGATGTGGCTGCAACATGCCGCTGAACTCTATTCCATTGAGGCTCAAAGGCCTATTTATTATTGAGAAACAAAGGAAAATCCGAAACATCCAAAATCTAACCCTGGGAGATGAAGTGCTAAAAATATGGGCCTCGTTTCAGTAAACTAGTACATCAAGTTCATGGGGTCATAACTTTGGCATACGATCTCCATCTTATGTGCACAATACCTTGTTAGAAATATATATAAGGACTACAAATTCCGAGTGGAAAACATTGGTACATGCATTATGTGGGCCCCCATTTTCCCAAAAAAAAATGTTAGGGCCTCAAAACGACTCTAGAAGTTCAGGCCTTGAAAAAACTACCAAAAATATTAAATTGTGATATAATTTAGGAAACTGAAAAGCTAAAGGAGATAATGGTGGTGGTCCAAGTAGAATAGGTAGGTGCCAACCAACATCCACCTGGATCAGTCCTCCCCCCTTAGGATGTAATCATCCCCATTGCGTTGAGTGCCTCCATGAGATTGGGAAACTTCTGCTGAACTTGGTCCCTTTTGAGCCATTTTCCTTGGTGCAGGAGTTTTCCTGAATTGATAATTTGATATAGTTAGATCTTTTGTGGGCTAGCATTCATGACATCTGTGTCCATGATCTGATCATTCGTGGCATGTTCCATGTAGTCTCGGTTTAACTCTCTTAGTGTGAGTTGTTCTACAATGTCTGATGTGTCGAGTAATGGCGGGAAGTATGGTCTAAGGCAGTCCACACTGAACATTGGATGAAGGCCAAGGAATGGGGGAATGTTGATCTCAAAATCATTGTCTCCCACAACCTTGGTAATGGTGTAAAGACACGTTGAAGCCTCAAAAATTGTTTCTTACAACATTGGGGGAAAACAACCCGGTCCGGACCTTGGTTGGTAACTCCTTTTCCGTTTGGTGTAGTGGATCTAACTCAGGGTAATGGGACCAATTTCCCAATATAAATTAGGATAGTGTTGATGAGATGATATATGATAGTTCAGAGGAATGTTTAAGCTAAAATTAATCTAATCTAAACTAATAATCGCATGCATATATCCTAATTTAAACACTATCTAGCTATGACTATACCTGGGAATAAAATTGAAATATGTGATCTACAATAATGTCCTAAAGCTATTGGTAATAAAGATCATTCAACTGCAATAAGAAGTGAAATCGTTTTAACAATAATCATTTCAGATAAATAGTTACCCGAAACGATTGTGAAATATATATCACATAAGAAATTATTCATATATTCAGCATAAAATTTAGGCCATCACCATACAAAAGTGCAATAACGCTAATCAAGTTTTAAACTTTCATACATAAACAATTTGAAGAAAAATTATTTCTTAGTACATAACCAAAACAAAATCATGAGATAAAAGTAACATTTCTAGTAAGTTCTGCTCATGTGTTTCAGCAATATCGACCTACTTCCAATCAATCCAACACCATATAAGGGTACAAAAGTGCAATCTCAGTAGAAGATGCCAGATAAGATAAAATAAATCATGTTCCATTAATTTCACCAGAACTTCCTCAAAGGGACAGAAGTGCATGTTTTGAAGAATGTTTCTGATAAAAGTTCTGGACCACTCTCTAAATGCATGAGAGAGGTTTAAATACTAAACTATAAATCCTAATAATAGATTATTACAAAAACATTTAAGGATTTTTAAACGACCTTCCTCAAATTATGCAGAACAAAACAAAAATAGAAATAAAACATAGTGACTAACTCCTTTGCATTTGATCTTTGAGATCGCAGATGTCAATCATTAGTTTAAGATGTGTCGGTCAGCCGATCGCAGATTTCAACTACCGAGTGAACATGACATCGGTTAGTGCTGGCACCATTTTCTGCATGGAAGAGGTTAGGCATCACAGTGTCATCCATTGGCTGTAAGGTTTAACTAAACATTGCCAGTATGCTTCCTAGTTTAACCTGGTCATTTGCCCAATTTCTTCCTCTTTTTCCCCTATTGACTCCCTCCACTGTTGTTTGAGCTGTTTGACATTCAGAGGAAATCCTGGTAGAGACTCTACCACCAGGTTCATGCTGTGTAAATTTTCATTGATGTTTTCAGTAACAGTGTTTGTTGCTAGTGCTGTGACCGTTGTTGCCTTTTCTTCTTGTCTAAGCATAGAATCCCAGTATGTAAATAGAATCTCTTTATGTGACTCCTCCAGTATAGGAAAATCGGCCTTCCTCCCATCCTCTGAATTCTGGCAGGTGATGAAGTCAAAAACTCTATTCAAGACTTCATCATATTTGAGTCTCATGTCAATGAATTGACTCGTTAACTTGTCACTAGTCTCGCAATAAGGACTCGACTGTGAGACCTTCTGGCATAGAATTTCCTTTTGGTGCAATAGCTGGGAGTTAAGGTTGAGTGCTTTAATTATAAACTGATCAATATTTGGACTGTCTTGTTGGAGCTTGGCTATTTGTAATTCCTCTTGTTGGTTAGTGTCTTCTTTCTTTAACTATTGTTCCAACAACAAAATTTTATTTTCCTTTTCTCTGGGCAACAATTGTACCTCTGTTTCTTTCTCATTAGTCAATGTAGTGTACGCTCCCACAAACTGAGACAATCTAGTAAGGTTGTCACATGGGTCTATGGGTGAGTCTTTACAGACAATATCCATCAGTTCATTATCAAGAGTAGTAGCAGTTGTAGCATCCAAATTCCTCTTCTTTCTTTTCCTTTTGACAACATCTTTGTGGTTTGGGCTATAGAACACATCTAAAGGAGGAATCTCCTCAATTCTCATAACAACTTCAAAGGTAGGAGTGGCAGGAATGTGCTCTACCTCTTGAGTATTTACAGTTTTCTCTACTGTAATTTCTTGAGTTGCTTTTCGTTGTGGAGTCTGTGGCTTAGGTGCTTGTCTTTTTGTAATGAGATTTTTATTTAAATGCTCCCATTCCTTCTCTAAACCAATCACTTGGGGCTTTATTGACTGGGTGGAGGTGGAATGAATTTCAACCTTTTTTTGAGCTGAAGTTTTCTTAGTGGTCTTTTTTCTAGATTCAGCTATATCCTTTTCTAACTCCTTACTTTTGGTTCCCCCATTCTATGACTGTTGCTTTGATTTCTCTCACTCCTTGGTAGACTTCTCTTGGGACTCTTCTTCTGAATCATCCTTAGAAGTTTCTCTGGAGCTTCCTTCTAGGCTTATGCTGGGAGTTGGATCCCTTATTGGTCCAATCGGTAATTGGTCAAATGGGACCTTTAATGATCTCCTTTCTTTGTATTCATGAAAGGATTCAAGCTCTTATGGGGGAAAAAGTAGTGATGACATGTGCTTCACCTTTTTGAATGTCTCTTTCTATAGGAATATGTTATCAAATGCATCTTCCTCATGACTGAATACCTTCACTTTCACCATGGTAGTGAAGTATTTGGCGGTGCCATTTGGGTCATACTACCTTCCTAGGAATTTAGGTAATTTTAGAGATTGCATAATCTCTGCTTCTTTGAATGCATGCCCCAGATCGTGCATTGCAAATTCTCCACACTACAATGGAAATGTAGGCCAAATGGCCTTTTTTTCTTCCTTTAATCCTTTTACCATCCCACTCTCACTAGCTATTTTATGGGCTATCTCTCTAGCCATTAAATTGTCCGGAACATAGTATGGGAGGACATTCAGTGAGGTAATCCTCCCAAATACCTTGATATATGTGAATGTTTCCTCCCCAAACCATCTGGCCACTAGGAGGATATCTATATTTGCTTCCTTAGAAAACCTAGGGGCATCTCGGTTGTAAACCTATTTGTGCATAGGGAGCATGACTCCATGACAAATTTTATAAAAATGCAAGTGAAACTAAGAATCCTGCATGTCCTTATGATATATATGAATGGGAAGTGGATCTTTCACAGTGCAATTCCATCCAATGATAGGAAATTTTGAACCAAAATAAATTGCATCCATCACATAGGCACTCATAAAAAATGGAGGGTAAACCATTGAAGAGATATTCCTTTTTCTCCTATAATCGATTATCAGCTTTGCTAAATTATCAGAAACAATTTGGGCCCAATTCATTATGGTTGCGTTTATGGCAGCATCTATTAATGGCTACCATTCTGGGGAAAATTTAGTGCTATCGGGCTTTCCAAACATCCTACATAGCATGGGTGTAGAAAAAGAACAGGGAGGAGAAATAAATGCAGTAGAGTACATACCCGCTTTGTCATTTTTTATATTTCCCTCATTATTTGACTAGGTCCAAGTGACATCTACTAGGTCCTCATTCTCTTGGGAAAACTTCTCAAGAAACTGTTTATTGTAGATGGCTTGTGGCTCTGGTAGGTGGTACATAAGCCATAGGTTGTCTGGTCAAAATTATCCCATAACCTCTTGGTTTCTATCCTTAAATTCTCCATCTGAGATGTTGGCTGATCAATAATCCACCTGACCATATATGTATAAGGGATTATCTTTGGGCATGCGACTATGTGACACAAAAATGAGCATGTCATCTCAAAAATGGTGGCATCTGAGGAAACACGGTTGTTAGCTATGATCTTTGTTTCTAGAGGTCTTGGTTCCTCTTCTTCTAATAAATCATACATGGTTTCCCATGTGGAGGTCCCTCCTTCTCTCCTGCATGTGGTATCTATGAATAAAGGAGTTATTTCTGATTTCTCAAATGCAACTGCCTTGTCCCTCTTTTCCATTGCTCCCAAAGACTCCTTCTGTGGATTTTTCCTGAAAATGGAGAAAAGTAAGAGCTATCGGATATACATAGATAAGAATGAGCGTAAGATGGAATAATACAGATAAATTGAAAAGGTGATAAGAAAGGAGTTTTATTTGAATGCAAGTGAGAAGATATTGTATCATGTTGGATGGCTTTTCACACATAAATGCCATTAACTTCTACTAAATGCCCACTAATGGTTCGTTATCTCTTAGCTTTAATGTTCATTAATGTCTGCATCATATGTTGAGAATGAATCTTCTAGCATGATGAGCCTTTAAATTGCGAAAATTCTGATTTTGCGATTTCCGAAGCAATATCGCAGATCACATTATCACATTGTGTTTGTATGCTTTCCTTATCATTTATTTTGTTTCTGCGAGATGCAAGATGTGGGCTTCTTACTATTGTTTCCAAAAAATAGCTCATTTTTCAAGTTTTATTGTGTAAAGCTCCTTTTATTAAGAAGCGAACCTAAATACTTGTCTGTGACGTATCTCAAGAGTGGGTCCAGGTCTCAATCACATTTGACAATCTCGACGGATGGTAAGTTTGTGGTGTTCTTTTAAATGTCCAAAATGTGATGCGATAAGGGAAATGGTATCATCGCAATTTCATATCTCGCACATCTTAAGGTAACTTGTTATGGTTTGCCTTCTAAGAATAATAATATGTGATGCAGGCCTTAGTTTTAATAAAAATGCCTTAGGACTTAGTTTATATAAGAAGCGTACTATTTTTGAAGTGTTATAGTGTGGGGTACTCTTTTGGTCACTTTTCACTAGATTTGGTTGGTTATCAAGGCTTTCAATCACATTTGATTGTGCGATATGTGGGAAAGGCAAACATTTACTAATTTTTCAAAAGGTGTTTGATTGATATCTTGTTTTATTCCAAAATTTAATAAGGAAAATGCCTAAATGGTAAACTTATTTTTGGAAGGACATTTTAAAGGGTCCCCATTTATTAATGTAATATTGAGTACTACTATTAACAAATGGGGGGTTGTTGAATAGAATAACAACTGGCGATTCGCTTGGAAGAACTAGTTATCTCTGAGAGTTTTTTTTTGTTTTGTAATTTATAAAAACTTCTAAAATAAAGATGGTTTAGAAAATAAAAATTACATCAAATACAAGATAATTCATACTGATTTTTGAATATTTAAACAACATCCACGTAACTACCATCCTTTTGATTATCCTCTTACATAAAAAAGTTACTTTGTCTACATTACTCATTACTTGGTTTTAAAGATAAAACAATGAGGCTCTTCACAGATTAGTTTTTGGTATACTCAGTTGTAATAGGTAGAGCCTCTACTATCACCAGGCGTTCATAGACTTGATAGGGTTACCTTTTAACCAACATTAATTCAATATCCCACCTAGGTCAGAATACAATTTTTAAAGAGAAGTTTAGATTTGTATACTTATTTTCTTTTATTTTCTAAAATAATTCTTTTTCCTCAAAATTTCATATTTTTTTCTTTTATCCCTTAAAGGAAAAGGTCTTGGTTTGGGGACCAAAATTGACAATGCCATTCGCTTGATTATAAATTAACTGAAGAAGCTAGCTCTTAATGGGACCCCTTGTCTTTTGATTAATACAATCTCAAACCATTAACCTGTTTTGATATGTAGTATTGGTAATGTCAGCTAGTTATAACCTTATGATCATGGTAAGCCTGCTCTTGATGAGACCTCTTATCCTTAAAGTTTAAGTATATTTTATAATTACACTCTAAAAAATGTAAATTGAATAGATGGGGAGAATCGTTGACCCCTTAAGTGCTTCTGGGTGACAACTATAGAGTTTAATGATGCTTTTCTATAGAGAGACTTTGTTTTGTTATTGATACTTTTCTTGACTGATGTAAAGGCAGGCTCCTTTCTAAAGTTAAGTTTTATCAAAGATCAAACGATTTTGGCAGAGAACAAGCAATTTGAAAGCAACATGACTTAACCCTCTGTTTTATGTGTGAAAGTCACTTTCATAATAATTTTTACTTATACAAGCGAAAAGTAAAAAATAAAAAGAGACTATTAATTGTAAAGCCAAAAGTAAATGATTTCCAACTTGTTTTATTCTTGCTAGAAAAACAAAATAAAGGCAATAATATATAGTAAATAGAAGAGATCGTCTTCGATGGAAAATATTTCTTTAAGATCTGCCCATTAATAGGTATAGATTCTCTCTTGCCTGATAAATCCTCTAATAAAAAGGTTGATGGGCCTATTTGTTCCAAAATTTGAAATGTGCCAAGCCACATTTATTAGAACTTAGTATGCTTACCTTTTCCCTTGTGGGCTTTATACCATTTCAATACTAGATCTTCGAGTTGAAAAGACTTTGAACTTACAGAATTTGAATCAAAGTAAGCTTTGACTAACTATTGATGATATGCGCATGTGATTTTGGCCTTTTCCCTTTCCTCTTCGAGTTTAATGATTTGTAACTGTCTAACTTGCATAGAAGAGGAAGGGTTTCTTCAATGAAATGAACTAGGGCTAGAGAGGGAATAGCTACATTTGTTGGTAGGATAACTTATTTCCCATAGACCAAATTAAAAGGATAAGTGCCAATAGAGGCCTTATGAGTTATTCGATCTGCAAATAGAGAAAATATTAAAGACTTATGCTAGTTCTTATAATTTTGGTGAACAGTTCATCTAATAATCCTTATGAGATTTTTGTTTGTAGATTTAGCTAACCCATTTCCCTATGGATAATAGTTACCAGAGTATTTAAGCTTAAAACCTCTTTTACAAGCAAATTTTGTCATAGCATTTCCTGAAAAATAAGATGCATTATCAAACATTAGGGTAGATGGAAGACCAAATCAGGTAATGATAAATTGGTCAATGAATTCAATGATTTTTTCAAAATTGGCTACCTTGAATGGAATGGCAGCCACCCACTTTCTGAAGTAATCATTTGTTGTAAGGATATATCTATGATGCTTAGAAGAATGAGGAATGATCTCACATGTTATGTCCAATCCCCATTTCTCAAATGGTTGTTCAATATTGATTGGCTGTAATGGAAATGCGGGTTTTCTTTGTCTCCCAACAGTTTTCTGACAAAATTTACATCTCCTTACATAATTGTGTGTATTGTTGAATAATGTTGTCCAGTAATAGCCAGCATGTAGGATTTTATGTGCGGTGGTATCTCCTCCAAAATGTCCACTAGATGGTCCATCATGGATTTCCTAGAACACCTTTTCCACCTTAGATTTTTCAAGGCATCTAAGTAAAACAAAATTGTAATTTATTCTAAACAACACAACATTGATGATTTGATATTGTCTATATTTTAGCCTCAAGTCTCTTCTCTTCTTATAATTTAATTGCATTGGGGCATATCCATTTCTTAAGTAAAATATGATATCATCCTAAGTTGACTGAGTGTCATTAAGGCTTACCTCATAGACTTGTACATCATCACCTGAGTCTTGTAGTGTTGCTAAATAAAATGCTCTTGCTAACATCCTGCAAAAAACCTGACCTTTTACAATTTTTGTTGGTCTCATTTCAATGTTATATTCTTGCAGATATGTCACCCAATTTTCTCTCTTCTCCCATACATCTCTTTGTATCAATAGATTTTTCACTGTTGATAATGGCACTATTACTTTGGTGTGGGTTTTGAGGAGAAAAGGTATGAAGTGTTTTACTGGTTTAAAAACAACAAAAGCTTGTTTTTCAACATCTGAATAATTCAGTTCAGCCCCCTACAAATTGGAGCTAAAGAAAGAGATTGGGGCTTCAGCCTTTTCTTCATTGAATTATGCCAATATGGTTACATATCATCTCTTAGAAGCGAAAGTATAAATAATGAAATGATTTGAAAAATTTGGAGTTGCCAAAGCTGGAGCATTAATGATTGTTTGTTTAATCAAATCAAAAGCTTCATGTTTTGTGTGTCCCCATTTAAAAAGATAATTTTTATTTATCATAGATTGAATAGGTAAAACAATTCATGAGAAGTCAGGGATAAATATTTTAACAAAATTTATCTCACTTAGGAAAGATTGCATTGATTTTTTGTTATGAGGTAAAGGAATTTCAGGGATTTCTCTTATTTTATCAGGGTCAATGTGAATCCCTATTTTGGACACAATGAATCCAAGGAGTTTTCCTTCACTTAATGTGAAGAAAGATTTCTTAGGATTAAGATAAATTCCATACCTTCGAAAATGCTCGAAGATTTATTTTAAATATCTTAGATTATTACTACGCTATTTGGAATATACAGTGATATCCTCTAAGTAGATCACTACTAATTTTTTATATTAAACCTTTAAAGGCTATGTCCATGGATCTTTGGAAAGTAGCGCCAGTGTTAATTAGTCCAAATGGCATCTTCTGATAAGCAAAGTGCCCCATTTTTTCCTGAATGTAGTTTTTAGATGGTCATCTGGATGTACTAGGATCTGATTATAACCTGAGAATCCATCCAAGAAAGACATTAGTTCTGAGCCTACAACTGATTACAATATCTGTTCCATAAGAGGCAATGGAAATTTGTCCTTTTGACATGATTTGTTTAGATTTCAGAAGTCTATACATATCTAAATATCGCCATTCCTATTTCTGACTAGGATAAGATTCGAGACCCAGCTAGAGCGTCTGACAGGGAAAATAATCTTCACTTTCAGTAGGTTTTTCATTAGACATCATGGGGATAATATGTTGAGTAATAGAAGTGTCATATGTTTTAAGATCTTCAGAGTTCCATGCAACGACAATCTTATATTTCATCAACAACCGTGTAAAGGCTGATTTCTCATCTGACGTAAGTCGGAGGCCTAGATTAATATTTTGAGGTTTTAGGTTAGTTCCAAGGTTAATCAATTGAAATTTCAAATTTGAACTCAAAAGTTTTGAATTGGTGGGTCGTTTGAATCTGTCCTTGAGGTCATATAAATATTCCAACATAACCACAAACTTTGGTATAACATTATTGGCTCTCTCTTTCTTAAGTTGGTTGTCATGTTGGTCTTCATCAACTATCTGGTCATCATAAGAACCTTTTGATGTCAAAAAGGTTGTGATATATGGATTGTTAATAAAGACTCTCCAGTTGGTGATATTGTTGGGAATAGAAGACCTAAAAATCAATTCAAAACAAAAATCAATCAGGACTATAATCTTGTGGTGGAATAATGTTGGAAGCCACATTAGCTAAAATATTGGCACTTGCATTTTGGAGTCTTGGAATAGGGGAAATATTAAATGTTGTAAAGTGGGAAGTCAGGTCTTGGACTAACAACTGCTAGTGTTTCAAATGTCTTGACAAATATTGTATAGTATTTCTTACCTTCTTTATCACAATTTTTGAATCTCCAAACACTTGGAGGTGTTTGATATTAAGGCCAATGGCTTTATACAAACCTTGAACTAATGCTTCATATTCAGCAGTGTTGTTTGTGCAGTCAAATTCAATTCTGCATGCTAACATAGTATTTTCCCCTTCTGGGCTAACTAATATGCATCCTGCTCCTCCTCCATCATTGGATTTAAATCCATCAGAGAACAATTTCCAAAATAAAGAGCTAACTATAGGTTTATCTACAATATTTAGACACTTAGAATTATCTGTTCGGGAAAAGTTTTGAACTTGACATACAGTAGAGTTTTCCAAGAAAGGTGAAGTATAAGCATTAAAATTTCCTAGAAATGATTCTACTGAGTAGTTTTTGATGATATTTTTACTATACACAACAGGTTCATTTTCTCCTTCTATCTCTGTGACTATGTACTTTTGATGTTTTTTGTAATCAACTCTTATTTTATTTGGCTTGCCATTATAGGGCAGCCACATGTGAGACCAATCAGTCACAAAATAGCCATGAAGCTTTTCTGACCAGTTTCTACTAAGGATTAAGCCATAGAACTTGGGAATATCAACTACAAGAATGTCAATGACTTGAAAACCTTTGGGATTTGATGAAATTTTGATTTTTACTTGACTAAGTTTCCCAACAACTTCGACTTGAGACCGATCTAACGACATAATGCATACAACATATTTTTGGGGCTGAACATTCAACTTTGCACAAACTGTTCTAGGTAAAATGTTAGATGAAGCTCCTAAATCAGCTAAATAGTTGTCTAAGTTTCTATTAAAATTTTCAAAAGTAAGGATAAATGGAGGATAGTAGGATTTAGATCTTCCTCCAATAAGAGAAATGTCGGTTGGATCAATTTTGTTTAAAGTGGTGCTAGGGAGTCTTCCCATTTTTTGCGCAGCCTATGAGATCACATCAGCAGGAAGAGGTGAAGTAAGTACTGCTTTGAGTTCCTTGAGTAGCTTCTGCTAATGTTTCAATTTCTAATCTCATGAAAGGTAATGTCTTCCCTAGTCATTTTCCTATCATCAACAATATTATATTCCATTTCATCAGATATTATCAGGGTTTTAGTTGAAGGTGAAGAATTCAATTGAGAAGGAGTAGTTTGAGTGGATTTTGGTGAAGATTTCTTAACTGTTATTTTGTCCTTTGGAGGTGGTATTGAAGTCTTCTACTTTAGATTTTCTTGTGGAAAATCAATAGGCTTTTTACTTCAGGTGGAAACAGACCATGCTTCTTGCGTTTCTTCGTTGGGAAGTATAAAATCCCACATTCCTTGTAACTTTGCCACTTCTCATCACCTATTTGTTATTCATTTGTTGAAACTTAATATTTCTCTCCATCTAATTCAACATTTGGTATAGCATTTAGAGGTTTAGGATCAACAGGGATTTCCTTTTAAATGGTCTAAAAGATTTTTGAGAGGAAGTATCTGCTACTTGTTTTTTAATATAAACCATTTCGTTAGATGTGGTTTTGAGAACATTCTGCAAACCTTCAAGATCAAAAGGATAATTGGTGGTTTCTTCTTGGATTCATCGCTAAAAGTCACTTTCTTGTATTTTCGTTCCTCTAATGCATTTTTTTTATCTACATCTAGAATGTGTTTTTCTACAACTATTGCCTCTTTCATATTTGCTGCCAAAGTTGGTTTGGTAGCTCTATCGATGAAAATAACTGTGTTTGAACCAAGAGCAGAAATATACCACTCATTTTGGACCTCATCACTGGTCTTAGATGTCGTTGGTATGTTATTCAACAATTTATTGAACCAAGAGTTGAAGTATTTTATTGGTTCTTTAGGCTTAGCTTTCAAATTGGAGAGATCATTGATTAGGGTAGCCGTGGACCTATCATCTCCAAATTTAGTTAAGAAATGCTCTTGAAAAGTATACCAACTATTAATAAAACTTGATGGTAATGAGAAGTACCGTGACTCTAAGTATATGGAAATAATCTTACAACCATATCTTCTTGTACTACTTCGTTCAAGTTAATGTACAACATAAAATTGTTTATGTGTTCCTCAGCAAGTAGGCCACTATGAGGATTAAAATTTGGTAACCACTCCTTTGGATGGGCTGGCAACAGTTGTAAAGGTGTAGCCATCCAACTAACTCCTATATTTTTCCATGGCCTTTGAGGAGGTTGAGCCATTATTTGTATTCGAGAAGAGGAAGATGTGGCAGTGGTTGAAGGTGATTGGGTAGAGGAAGATGAAGTTACAGTACTTGCGTGAATCGTGATCTGGAGTGGTGAGGTGGATGATTCATCTTATGATGATATGGATGGAATGAATGAAGATGATGATTGTGTTAATGAAAGAACCTTGCTATGAGATTCAAATGGGATTCCAAACATTTCTCTCTATGCTCTAGTTAACCTCTAATATGGGGTAAACTGAGAGGTAACACTATCTTGGGATAACTCATTTTCCTCTTGATATATCAAAATCCCCTATAATTTATGAATCAAAATTGGACTTTAGGGGATTTAGTAGAAGAAGAATGATCTGGTTTTATTGGGATTTCAGTAGTGGGCTCGGTTGTTATTTATAACTTCTTTCTTAGGATTAGGATATTTGGAATGTGATCGAGAAGTTGGAGTTGATGGTGAGGGATTTTTACTCTTAGAATGGTCTGTTAATTTGGATTTACTTTCCATTCAAATTCAAGCCCTTTTTATAGTGCCAAAAATGCTGAAGCCTCAAAAATCGTTGCTTACAACATTGGGGGAAAACCACTCGGTCTGGACCTTGGTTGGCGGCTCCTCTTCCATTTGGTGTAGTGGGTCCGACTAGGGTAATTGGACCTGTTTCCCAATGTAAATTATGATAGTTCTGATGGGGTGATATATGCTAGTTCGGAGGAATGTTTAAGCTAAAATTAATACAATCTAAAATAATAATCACATGCATATATCCTAATTTAAACAATATATAGCTATGATTATACCTGGGACTAAAATTGAAATATGTGATCTACAATAATGTCCTAAAGAAATTGGTAATAAAGATCATTCAACTGCAATAAGAAGTGAAATTGTTTTAACAATAATCATTTCAGATAAATAGTTACCTGAAATGATTGTGAAAGATATATTGCATAAGAAATTACTCATATATTCAACATAAAATTTAGGCCATCACCATACAAAAGTGAAATAATGCTAACCAAGCTTTAAAGTTTCATACATAGACAATTTGAAGAAAAATTATTGCTTTATACATAAAGAAAACTAAATCATGAGATAAAAGTACCATTTGCAATAAGTTCTTCTCATGTGTTTCAGAAATATCGACCTACTTCCAATCAATCCAACACCTTATCAGAGTACAAAAGTGCAATTTTAGTAGAAGATGCTAGATAAGATAAAAATAAATCTTGTTCCATTCATTCACCAGAACTTCCTCAAAGGGACAGAAGTGGATGTTTTGAAGAATGTTTCTAATAAAAATTTTGGACTCCTCTATAAATGCATGAGAGGGGTTTAAATACTAAACTATAAATCCTCATAATAGATTATTACAAAAATAGTTGAGGAGGTTTAAAAGAACTTCCTAAAATTATGAAAAACAAAAAAAAATAGAAATAAAACATGGTGACTAAATCCTTTTTGTTTGATCTTTGAGATCACAGATGTCCGTCATTAGCTTGAGCTGTGCCGATCAGCCGATCAAAGATTTAAATTGCCCAGTGAACATGGCATCTGTCAGTGTTGGCACCATTTTCTGCATGGAAGAGGTTAAGAATCTTGCCGTCATCCACTAGTTGTAATGTTTAACTAAATATTTCCAGTATGCTTCCCAGTTTAACCTAGTCATTTGCCTAATTGCTTCCTCTTTTTCCCCCTATTGGCTTCCTCCACTGTTGTTCGAGTTGTTTGACATTTGGAAGAAAGCTTGGAATAGACTCTGCCACTAGGTTCGTGCTGTGCAAATTTTCATTGATGTTTTCAATAACAATGTTTGTTCCTACTGTTGTGACTGTTGTTGCCTTTACTGCTTGTCTAAGTCAAGATTCCTAATCTGCAAATAGAATTTCTTTATGTGACTCCTCCAGTATAGATAAATCAACCTTCCTCTGATCCTCTAAATTCTGCTAGGTGATGAAGTCAAAAAATATTTTCAAGACTTCATTGTATTCGATTCTCATGTCAATGACTTGACTCGTTAACTTGTCACTAATATCACAATAAGGACTCAATTGTGAGACCTTCTAGCATAGAATTTCCTTTTGGTGCATTAGCTAGGAGTTAAGGCTAAACGCCTTAATTATAAACTGATCAATATTTGGACCGTCTTTATACTTATCTGTTAATGCTTGTATATGCACTTCCTTTTCTACTAATAGGTTTGATGTTCTATTTTCATCTACTTGAATTCTTGCTGGAGCTTGGCTATTTGAGGTTCCGCTTCTTGGTTAGATTTTTCTTGCTCTAACTATTGATCCAATAGCATACTTTTATTTTCCTTTTCTCTGAACAACATTTGTACCTATGTTTCTTTATCAATAGTCACTATAGCATAGGCTATTGCAAACTGAGACAGTCTAGTAGGCTCTCTCACTATCAACGATGAACTGTAGTAGAGAACCCTTCACACACATCTATGAGTGGAATAGGTGTTCCCCCTCCTCTAGATCTTCAGGCTCAATCTTCTAGATCTTGGTGATCTTCTTACCTTTGTCATTCCCCTTGCCGAGTTTTGATTAAGGGAGGAACATGCGCCTGACTCATAATCCTTTAGTTGAGCCACTAGTGAATGCTTTTCTTGACACTCAGTTGTGTTGTGAGTGGAGCTCTTATGGAACTCACACCACGTTCCCACGTCTTTCTTTGTCTTCATGGTGTTTTTCTTTACTTACAACTTCCATAAGTTATCTTCGATCACCCTACCTTAGCTTTACCCTTTTATCTACAACTTGGGGGCATCTTCCACTTTCTTCACTTTCAAGGATACAAAGTCTCACTTTCTCTATTTAAACTTTTGCTCAATGTCGACACCATATTGGTACGTTGTGCCAAGTGATGAGATGTCCTAGAAGTACATCTCATCGTGGATGTGCCTATGTACACAACTGTTGTACATGAGTACCAAATGTTTCTTAGAATCCTTGATCCCCAACTTCATGCGAATGGTATGCTAAACATTGGTAAACTTCAGCACATATTGGTCCCTTCCCTACCGTAGTGTGGTCCACTTTATGTATTTATCCTCATACCTCCCGAAAATGTAGTACTACTCCTTAAAGGCATCCTGGAACTAACTCCAAGTGAGTGCGGCTAAAAATAGTGAGGGTGTACTTTCGTCCTTCTTCTCACAATATGTTTCCCACCAGTACTTGATGTGGGGTGTGGTTTGGATAAGTGAAAAAGTAATATTTTCTCGGCTGGAAAAATCATGAATAGAAAAAGTATCCTTCTAGCATGTTTAACTATTTATTTATGCCATCTGCATCTATCTGACCCTCAAATATCGGGATTTCAAAGTTAACTTGTACCTCAAATGGTGTGGCACTTCGAGAGTAGCTACTGGAAGGAGCTGTGTTTCACTTGGGTAGCTGCTCAAGGATCTGGGAAAAGTTATCCATCATCGTGTTCCTTTGTCATTAGAGGACTTCTTCAAGCAAGATTTTTAAAGGATCTGTTACCCCCTCATATTTCTTATATTCCTCCACAGGAGGTCGTTGGGATTTGTGAGGTTGGTCTTGCAAAGGTTTGACGAGTTCCAACCATAACACCTTATATCCCGACCTCGTTGGGGACATGCAAAAAAAAGTAGATAAAGAGCAGAACACTCTGATACCACTGATCTACACTTAAAAAAGAACGTAAAAAATTATAGATATAACCATAAATACAAAGATGAAACTAAAATAATAGTTATTTTCATTAATATCAAATACTGAAATGCTTACAACATAATGGAAATAAGACTAGCTCTGGCAATGGTAGCTTATATCTAAGAGGAGATGCGATGGCTACATGCCCCTAAGCTCTGTTCCAATGAGGCTTAGAGGCCTATTTATTATTGAGAAATAATGGAAAACCCTAAACATCCAAAAACCTAAATGTAGGAAATGAAGCGCCAAATCTATGGGCCTTGTTTGGGTAAATTGGTACATCAACTTCCCAAGGTCGTAACTTTAGCATATGATCTTTGTTTGATGTGCACAATACCACATTAGAAATATATATATGAGGAATAGATCTTCTGAATGACCAACATAGGTATTAAACCCATGTGGGCCCTAGTTTTCGGAAAAAAACGTTGTTTATGGCCTCAAAATGACTATGGAAGCTTAGGACCCGAAAAACTACCAAAATAGTAAATTGTGCTACAATTAAGGAAATTAAAACACTGAAAGAGATGGTGGTGGGGGTCCAAGTGGAATGTTTGGGTGGCCACCAACATACACCTGGATTAGTCCTCCCTCCTTCAGAATAATGGTGCACATTGCATTGAGTGCCTCCATGTGATGGGGGAACTTCTGCTGAACATGGTCCTTGATGAGTCACTTGCCTTCCTTCAGGAGTTAGCTAGCTTTGACAACCTAATATATTTGGATCTTCTATTGCTTCGTATTTTTGACCCGTGTGTCCATAATCCAATTAGTTGTGGCTTCGGCCATTTAGTCTCAGTTTAACTCTATTGGTGTGATATGTTCTACAATGTCTGATGTGTCCAGTAATGGTGGGAAGTATGGTCAAAGGCAGTCCACATTGAACACTAGGTAGACCCAAAGGAATGGTGGAATTTTGGGCTCAAAAGCATTATCTCCCACAACCTCGATAATGGTGTAAGGACTATATTGGGGTGGCCTAAGCTCCGACGGGCTCTGGTATCCTATATAACTTACTACCCAAAGAAATGATGATAGAGCAGGTTCTGGACTCATATACAACATGCTGCTTCGACAAGTATGGTTTTCCTAACAATACATCACAATGTTCAAGAAGAGAAAAACCACACAATACCTCAGCCATGTAGGGCTTTATGTTGTAGGGAAGGAAACATTGTTGGATGATGCAAAGGTTTTGTCGTTGGTGAAGCCACCTGACGGTGTATGACTGCAGATGTGTTGTAGTCAGTAAACCTAATTGCTTCATGTCATCTGCTACAATGATGTTATTTTGGCTCCTGTTGTCGACAATCAACTCCAGTAGAGAACATTTCACCCACATTTGTGAGTGGAATAGGCATTCCCCCTTCTCTAGATCTTCAGGCTCAATATTATGGATCTTTGTGGTGTTCACAGTGGCACTAGGCTCTACGTCAATGATCTTCTTCCTTTTCTCATTCCCTTTATGAGCTTTTGACTTAGAGTTGGAAAATGAATTTGATTCAGATGCCTTCATCTCAGCCACCAATCAAAGATTCATCTTACACTCAGTTGTGTTACAATTGGAGCTCTTATGGAACTCACACCACTTTTTGTTGTTGTTCTTTGCTTGCAGCTTTGATAGGTTATCTTGGGTTGCCCCTCCTTGGCTTTTCCCTTTGTTGTGCAATTCAGGGGTGCCTTTCGCTTACTTCGAATTTGAAAATCCAAAGTATCACTATTTCTATTTAAATTTATGCTTAATCTTGAAAGCGTATCAGTACGTTGTGTTGAACAAGGAGATGTCCATGAACTCCATCTCATCCTCGATGTAACTATGTAGGCAGCTACAGTACTTGAGTACCAAATGTTTCTCAGAATCCTTGATACCCAACTTCGTGCAAATGGGATGAAAAGTATTGGTAACCCCAGCACTTCTTGGTCCCTTCCTTGCCACAGCGTGTTCCACTTTATGTATTTATCCTCATAGCTCCTGATAGGGTAGTACTACTCCTTGATAGTGTCTCGGAATGAATTCCAAGTGGTTGCGACCAAAAATAGTGAGGTTGTACTTTCGTCCTTCTTATCACATTAGGTTTCCCACCAGTCCTTGAAATGGGGGGTGGCATTGAGAGGTGCAAAATTAATTTTCTCTCCACTTGAAAAAGAATGAACAAAAAAATATAATTCTAGCATATTTAACCATTTACCTACGGTGTCTTCATTTATCTGACCCTCAACTATGGGGATGTCAAATTTAATGTGTACCTTAAAGGGTGTGGTGATTCTAGAGTAGCTATCGAAAGGAGATGCGACCCCCTTGGGTAGCCACATAAGGATATGGGCAAAGTTGTCCATGAGTGCATTCTACTTTTTCTCAAGGGCTTCTTTGAGCAATATTTTGAAAGGATCTCCTACCCCCTCATCTTTCTTCTCTTCTACCATGGAAGGTTGTCGGGATTTGTGAGGCTAGTATTGCAAAGGTTCGACTTGTTCGAGCCCTAAATCCTTATATCTCCACCTTGTTCACGACATGCAAAGAGAAATAGAGAAAAAGTAAACTACTCTAACACCACTGATCTAAAATTAAATAAGAATGAAAAAAATTACATATAGAACCATAAATATAGAGATGTAGCATAAATAACACTTGATTTCATTAATATCAAATACTAAAATATGCTTACAAACATAATGAAAATAAGACTTGCCCGGGCAATGATAACTTATCTCTAAGAAGAGATGTGGTGGCTTCATGCCTCTCAACTCTTTTCCATTGAGGCTTGGAGGCCTATTTATTATTGATAAGCAATGGAAAACCCTAAACATCCAAAAACCGAACCCTAGGAGATGAAGCACCAAAACTATGGGACTCGTTTGAGTAAATTTGAACATCAACTTCCCGGGGTTGTAACTTTGGCATACTATCTCTGTTTGATGGGAAGAATAGCTCATTGGAAATATATATACCTAGTTTTCCTGAAAAATGTAGTTTAGGGCCTCAAAGTGGCACCGGAAATTGAGGACCCAAAAAGTGCCAAAAATAGTAAATTATAATACAATTAAGGAAACTGAAAGCCACAGTGCTGGGGATCCAAGTGGAATAGCTGGCTGACTAACAACATCCACCTAGATCTGTCCTCCCCCCTTAGGAAGCAATTTTCCCCATTGCGTTGAGTTCCCCCATGAGATGGGGAAACTTCCATTGAACTTGGTCCCTGTGAGCCACTTTCCTTCGTTTAGGAAGTGACCAACTTTGAAAACCTAAAATAGTTGGATCTTCTGCTAGCGGGTGTTCTTGACCCGCGTGCTAATTGTGGCCTATCTATGCAATGTGGGTTTAACTCTGTTGGTGTGAGTTGTTTTGTAATGTCTAGTGTGTCCAGTAATGGTGGAATGTATGGTCAAAGGCGGTACACGTTGAACACTATGTGTAGACCAAGGAATGGGGGAATGATGATCTCAAAAGAATTGTCTCCCACAACCTTGGTAATGGTGTAAGGACCATATCAGTGTTGTCTGAGCTTCTAATGGGCTCTAATATCTTGTATAACTTACTACCCAAAGAAAGAATAATAGAGTGAGGCTTAGACACATATACATCATGCCACTTACACAAGTATGGTTGTCTTAATAATACATCACAAACCTCAAGAGGAGAAAAATCACACAATACCTCATTTGTGAAGGGCTTTATGTTGTAGGGAAGCCAAAATTGTTTGATGAGATGAAGATCTCATCCTTAGTGAAGCCACTTGATTGTCTACAGATGTGGTTGTGTTTCAGTCAGTAGAATTAGTTGCTTCACGACCTTTACTACAATGTGGTTCTTTTGGATCCTGCTATCAATAATGAACTGTAGCAGAGAACCCTTCACCCAAATATTTGACTTGTATAGGCATTGCCACTCCTATGGATCTTCAGCGTCAATCTTCTGGATATTGGTGGTGGCCACAATGGAACTGGGCTTCATATCAATGATATTCTTCCCTTTGTTATTCCCCTTGTCATGTTCTGACTGAGAGTTGGAACATGCATCTAACTCGGAAGCCTTGAGCTTGGACACCAGTGACTCCTTAGCCTCACACTCAGTTCCGTTGTGAGTGGATCTCTTATGGAACTCAAACCACTTTCCCATGCCATTCTTTGTCTTTGTGTTATTTTTATTTGCTTAAAGCTCTCGCAGGTTATCCTAGATAGCCTCGCATTGGCTTTTCCCATTTCTCTGCAGTTTGGGGGCGCCTTTCCCTTGCTTCAGATTCTCGCATCCGAACTATCACTTTCCCAATCTTGACAGTGTATGGGTATGTTGTGTCAATTGGGGAGATTTCCAGGAACTCGATCTCATCCTAGATTCACCTATGTAGGTAGTCACGGTACTTGAGTACCAAATGTTTCTCAGAATACTTGATACCTAACTTCATGTGAAGGGTATGAAAAACATTGGTAAACTCTCACATGTATTGGTCCATTCCTTACCTCAGCACGGTCTGCATTGTTTATTTATCCTCATAGCTCCTGAAAGGGTAGTACTACTCCTTGATGGCATCCTGGAATGAATTCCAAGTGGATGGGTCTGAATATAGTGAGGGTGTAGTTTTGTCCTTCTTCTCACAGTAGGTTTCCCACTAGTCCTTGACGTGAAAAATTCTTAATAGAAAAATATACTTCTAACATATTTAACCATGTGTCTACAACGTCTACATCTATATGAACCTCAAATATGGGGATGTCAAAGGTAACTTTTATCTTAAAGGGTTTGACCCTTCTAGAGTAGTTGTTGGGAGGAGATGTGTCACCCTTGGGTATTACCTAAAGGATATGAGAAAAGTTTTCCATCACCATGAGGGCTTCTTCGAGAAATATTTTAAAGGATCTCCAACCCCTTCATATTTCTTCTCTTCCGCCATGGGAGGTCATGCTGAATATGGTCTTAAAAACGTTCGACCAGTTCGATCCCAAACTCCTTATATCCTGACCTCACTAGGGAGACGTAAAAAAAACAGAGAAAGAGAAGACCACTCTGATACCACTGATATGAATTTAAATAATAACACAAAAAATGATGAATATAACCATAAATACAAAGTTGCAGAAAAATAACACTTCATTTCATTAATATCAAATACATAAATATGCTTACAAATAGAATGGAAATAACACTAGATCAGGTGATGGTAACTTATCTCTATGAAGAGATGTGGCAGATACATGCCTCTCAACTTTGTTTGAATGAGCCTTAGAGGCCTATTTATTATTGAGAAACAATGGAAAACCCTAAACATTCAAAACCCTAACCCTAGGAGATGAAGTGCCAAAACTATGGACCGCATTTGGGTAAATTGGTGCATCAACTTCCCGGGGTTGTAACTTTGGCATACAATCTCTGTTTGACATGAAAAATACCTCATTATAAAGATCTATCTAAGGAATACAAATTACAAGTTTCCAACATTGATTCAAGGCCTTTTCAGCCCTGGTTTTCCTAGAAAGCATCATTTATGGCCTCACAACAGCTCCAAAAGTTTGGGACCCGAAAAACTCCCAAAAGTAGTAAACTATGATACAATTAAGGAAACTGAAATACTGAAAGACACAGTGGTAGGGGTCCAACTAGAATAGATGGGTGGCCACCAAAATCCACCTACATCTATCCTCCCCCCTTAGTAAGCTATGGTCCCCATTGCATTGAGTACCTCCATGAGATGCGGAAAATTCTCCTCAACTTGATCCCTTATGAGCCACCTGCCTTGGTGCACGAGTTGGCTAGCTTTAACAACCCGATATAGTTGGATCTTCTGCTAGAGAGTTTTCTTCACCTGTTTGTCTATAATATGATCAGTTGTGGCCCGTTCCATGTTGTCTAGGTTTAAATTTTTTGGTGTCAGCAGTTCTGAAATGTCTGATGTGTCTAGTAATGGTGAGAAGTATGGTCGTAGTGATCCACATTGAACACTGGGTGTAGGCCAAGGAATGGGGTAACGTTGAGCTGAAAATCATTGTCTCCCATAACCTTGGTAATGATGTAAGGACCATATTGGAGTGGCCTAAGCTTTCGATGTGATATGATGTCTTGTATAACTTACTACCCAAAGTAATAATAATGAAGCGAGGTGTACACTCATATACAACATGCCACTTCCACAAGTATGGTTGTCCTAATAATTATTCACTAACTTCAAGAGGAGCAACATCATACAATACCTCATTTGTGAAGGGCTTGATATTGTAGAGAAGGCAATGTCGTTGGCTGACATGGAGATCTCTTCCTTAGTGAAGCCACCCAATGGTGTATGGTTGTGGATGTGTTGTAGTTGCTAGGCCCAACCCCTTCACGAACTCTGCCGCAATGAGGTTCTTTTCGCTCTTATTGTCAACAATGAACTACAGGGGAGAACCATTCACCCACATATATGAGTTGAATAAGTGTTCCCCCTTCCCTAGATCTTCAAGCTAAATCTTATGGATCTTGGTGGTGGCCATAGTGGCATTGTGCTCCTCGTTAATGATCTGCTTCCCTTTTTCATTCCCCTTGTTGGGTTCTGAATCTGAGTCAAAACATGTATCTGACTCAGAAGCCTTCAA
Source organism: Pinus taeda (assembly GCA_000404065.3). Classification (NCBI taxonomy): domain Eukaryota; kingdom Viridiplantae; phylum Streptophyta; class Pinopsida; order Pinales; family Pinaceae; genus Pinus; species Pinus taeda. The sequence goes on along the minus strand of APFE030395589.1, from coordinate 75,252 downwards.
CTTAGCCACTAGCAACTACTTGGCTCGACACTCACTTGTGTTGTGAGTGGAGCTCTTATGGAACTGACACCACTTTCTTGTGTCCTTTCTTTATCTTTGTTTTGTTGTTCTTTGCTTGCACTTAGGAGGGTTATCCTGGGTCGCCCTGCCTAGGATTTTCCATTTGATTTCTAGTTTGGGGGTGCCTTTTCCTCGCTTCATATTTGTAGATCTGAAGTCTCGCTTTTTTAGTTTAAACTTATCCTCAATATTGATAGCATATCGGTACGCTGTGCCGAGCGAGGAGATGTCCAGGAACCCATCTCATCCTCGATGTATCTATGTAGGAAACCACAGTACTTTAGTACCAAATGTTTCTCAGAAACCTTGATACCCAACTTCATGCAAAGGGTATGAAAAAATTAGAAAACTCCAGCACGTCTTAGTCACCTCCCTGCCACAGCATGGTTAAGTTTATGTATTTATCCTCATAGCAATCAAGAGGGTAGTACTGCTCCTTGATGGCCTCCCAGAGAAAATTCTTAGTGGGTACAACCGAAAAAGTGAGGGTTTACTTTAATACTTCTTCTCACAGTAGGTTTCCCACTAGACCCTGTCATGGGGGGCGACTTTGAGAAGTACAAAATAATCTTTTCTCGACTAGAAAAATCATGAACATAAAAATGTCCTTCTACAAAGTTTAACCATTTATCTATGACACCCACATCTATCTAACCCTTAAATATGGGGATGTCAAAATTAAATTGTACCTTAAAGTGTGTGGCACTTCCATAGTAGCTGCTAGAAGGAGATGCATCGCCCTTGGGTAGTCGTTGAAGTAGTTGGGAAAGTTGTCCATAATCACATTCCTCTATTACTCGAGGGATTCTTCGAGCAAGATTTTGAAATGATCTCATACCCTCTCATCTTTCTTCTCTTCCACCATGGAAGACCATCGGGATTTGTGAGGCTGGTCTTGCAAAGATTCGACCAATTTAGTCCCTAACTCCTTATATCCTAACCTCGTTGGGGACATGCAAAAGAAAACAAAGAAATAGTAGAACATTATGATACCATTGATCCAAGCTTCATGAACAAAACAAATTATAGATATAACAATTAATACAAATATGAAATATAAATAATACTTCGTTTCATTAATATCGAATACTAAAATATGCTTACAAAAATAATAGAAATATAACTAGCTCGAGAAATGGTAGCTTAACACTGAGAAGAGTTATGGTGGCTACATGTTTCTGAACTACGTTCAAATGAGGCTCGGAGGCCTATTTATTATTGAGAAAGAATGGAAAACCATAAACATCCAAAAACCTAACCCTAGTAGATGAAGCACTAAAACCATGGGCCTAATTTAGGTAAACTGGTACATCAACTTACTAGGGTTGTAGCTTTGGAATACAATCTTCGTTTGATGCACGCATGTTGAAGCCCCAAAAATCGGGTCTACAACAAGGGGGATACGCACCCGGTCTAGACCTTGAAAGCAGCTACTTTTCCATTTGGGATGGTGGGTCCAACTGGGGATAATGGGAACATTTTCCCAATTTGTGTCTGTGTGATGAGAATTGATATTTCCTTTCTAGTGATTTCTAAATAAAATGTTTTTAATCTAAATCTAATTTAATAACATGAAATTCTATTCTCATGAACAGAAATATCTATTCTAAAACTAACCTAGGATTCAGCTTTTTAGTTATGTGATCTAAAATAATTTCTAATAGCAATTGGTAACAAAGATCATTCAATTGCTATGAGAACAGAATTTGATAAAAATAAAAAGTTTCGTATAAAAAGTTAGATGAAACAATTATGAAAAGCATATCACATAATAAGTCATTCATACATTAAGCATAAACATAATAGTCATCACTATACAAAAGTGCCAAATGATAACTCAAACATTCAAGCCTTCATATATAAATAATTGAACATAAATATCATTTTAACACATAAGAAAAAATCATTAAGAGATAAAAGTACCATTGATAACAAGTTCTACTCATGAGCTTCAACAATATAGATTTATATCTTCCTGATTCAGAATCTACTAAGAGTACAAAAGTGCATTTCAGTACCAGACATTAAACACAAATATCAATAAATCGTGTTCCATTCATTCATGAAAACCTCCTCCGAGGGTGCAGAAGTGCATGTTCTGAGGAAATGCTTTTGACAAATTTCAGGACCCCTCTCTAAATGCATGAGAGGGGTTAAAATACTACTAACTAAATACTAAAAATAGTCTATTACAAAAATATAGGAGGACGTTTAAATGACCGTCCTCATCTAAGGCAGAAATAAATCAAAACTAAAACTAAAACTAAATCTTTAAATTAACTATCTATGTATCTATTCTCTGAGATCACAAGCGTTCAACATTGGCTTGAGGAGCGTCAGTTGGCTTACTTCCAATTTTAGTTACCCTGCGAAAGCAAAATCAGCAAGTGCCGGAAATATCTTCTCAGCAGAGTTCATAAGGCATTTGAGAGACATGCATTGACTGTGTGGTTTAACCAAGTACTACTAGTAAGAATCCCAATTCAACTTGGTTAATTTCTTGATGGACTCTGCTCTTTCTTCAGCCTTTCATCTCCAACTTGTCTGTAGATGCTGTGGCTTTGGGATGAATCCCAGAGTGGTCTCTGATATGAGATTTTCTCTGTGCAGGTTTTCATTGACATAGTCAATGACGTTGTTGTAGCTGCTTCTTCTGATGCCTGTTCTGCCTTCCTAATCTATGTTTCCCACTTATTTAAGAGCATTTATTTGTGAGCTTCATTGGTTCTGAGCACACTTGATTTCCTTCCTTTTTCTAATTCCTGCCAAGCCAAAGTTTTATAAATCTCCATACCACTTAAGGATATGCCTGATAAATACCATTGGTTTTGGAGCGCGGATCTCGCCTTTAGCCTTTAGCATTTTTCCCCATGGTTTTCCGGGCTTACAAACAATTGAGTGATCAGAGGCTTTCCTTCTCGAGGGGTTTTTACCAACGATGCATAGTAAGCGCTAATCGCACATCAGAAACTGCCTCTGTTTCTCGATCCGGGCTTCCCTCGTGCTAGTTTCGCATCTTGCGCGGTTTTGGTAGATGATACATAAACTGTTAATCTTGTGTAGTGAATGACTCGACGAGGTCTTGGCCTCGAGACTTAAGTTGTCTGTCTATTATATCAACACTGTCCAGTACCCACTTAATCATGTCTTTGTGTGGAAGAATCCTGGGTCTAGCCGCTATCTCGTGCAAGAACGAACATGAAAGTTCTGTGATTGATGCTTTAGACGATCTGCGTGGGTCTACTATTGCTTTAACCTCCATTACTGTGGGACTTTCTTCTTCGAACAGACTATATATGTCTTCCCAAGTAGTTATGCCGACATCTCGATTACAGCTGGTGTCTGTGTATAAGGGCGTAATTTCTTTGTCCTCAACAACTGGAGCTTTTCCCTTCTTTCCCATTACGCTCTGAACACTGTTATGTACATTTTTGTGCTTTCTACTCCTGTAAATTTACAAGTAAGGAAAGAATAATGATAAGAGATAAGGTTACGGGAAAGCTCTTAATGCTGAAATGATATAAAATAAATCACCCTACGTGAAACGACCTTTCAATCAGATCTAAATCTTATCTCATTAATGACAATCAACTAACCCATTAAATTGACATTAATGCCCATAACTTGGTATCGGGTTATGAGATAAAATTTATCAAATGATGAGCCCTGCAGATCTACGATAAAGTGATTTTTTGATTTGCTTTGCAATATCACAGATCACAATATCACTAATCCATTATCTTAACAATCATTTATCACCACATGTTTCTGCAAGATGCGATGTACTAGATGTCCTCTCGCATATCGCTGGATCAGGATATTTTACCTTAAGTGATAGTTGTAGCATATGAAAATTGTGATGGGTGATGGGTCTTCAAGGCGTGCGATCTCGCATCGCGTTTTCGCAATTTCAAGAATTTGCTTATATGATGTCCTCCATTACCATTTGCAATGCAATGTTTTATCATTGAGAGAACGATTTTATTCGGAACTTATCGTAAAACTTAAGTTCTTTGGGTTTTGTGGGTGGTTTCCTAATTTTGTTATAGTATGTTTTATTCAAAGGGGAATATAAGTGCTACATTTTAGTTTTTTTAGAAGGGTCCCCATTTATTTAGTATTAGTAATAAAACTAAATAAAAAGGGGGGTTGTTGCTGGCCACAACAATTGGCGATTCACTTGGAAGAACTAGTTGTCTTTGATTTTCCTTTGAATTTTCTAAACTTCAAAAACAAAAATTTTTTATGGAAAGTCAAACTTTATTATAGAAATGTAAATTTCATCATGCTTTCAGTTGTTAATGGTAGTTTGTTTCTCCTATGTTAACTCTGATTATTTACTTCCCAAAGCTAGTCATCATATTTACATCAGCCATTACTTGGTTTATAAAGATAAAAACAAAGACTTCTCTATAGATCAGTTTTAAGTATGCTCATTTGTCATAGGTAGAGCCTCTGTTGCTAGAAGACATTGATAGCCTCGATAGGGTTACCTATTACACAGCAATGATCATGTATCCTACTTGGAGAAATATACAATTTTGAAAGATAAATCCATATCCACAATTATTGCTTTTGTTTTCTTTTAATTCTTAAAGAGCAATGTGTTGGTTTGGTAGCGAAATTATGACAGTGCCATTCACTTGATTTAAAAATTTACTGAACAAGCTGGCTCATGATGAGACCCTTGTCTTTTGATTGCGACAATCTTGAGTCATTGCCCCGTTTTGGTATGTAGTTTTGGCAATGTCAACAAGTTATAATATCTATGATCATGATAAGTCGGCTCATTATCAAACCTCTTATTCTTTAAGTTTATAGTGTATCGTTGGATTATTCCTTGAAGCTCATAATTCTCTAGGTAGGGAGGAAGTCATTGGTTCCTTAAAAATAGCTGTCAACAACAATTATAGACTTTTTTGAAAGAGCTTTTCTACAAAGAATTTTGTTTTGTTATTGATTCTTTTCATTGACTGATATCAAACAAATTCCCACTAAAGGTTGCTTTTTATCAAAAATTAGTAATGGTGAAACTAGTAACATCTCCAGGCTTAGAGCATTTGATTGTATCTTTCAATAATAATGACCAATTTTCCAAATTAGTTCTATTTATACAAGTGAAAAAACAAAATCTAAACGAAACACTAGTCTTTTTCATAAATTCCAAACTAACCATTTACAACTTGTTTTATTATCAAAATAAATCTATAAACAATAGTTTACAAAAATAGAAGAGGTCATCTCCTATGGAAAGTATTTTTTGAGGATCTACCCATTAACAAGTAAATCTTCTCTTTTCCCTACTAAATCTTGCAACATGAAAGTGGATGGACCTATGATTTCCACAATTTGGAATGGGCCAAGCCACATTTGTTGGAATTTTTAATGTTTTCCTTTCTCTTCGTGAGCCTTATCCCATTTTAAAACTAAATATCCTATTTGAAGTCCTTTCTAGATATCATGCTTGAATCAAACGAAGCCTTTACTAATGCTTGATGATGAGAATGTGTGATTTTAGCCTGTTCTCGTTGCTCTTTTAACTTAAGGATCTGTAGTTGTCTTAGTTGTAAAGATGAAATTGGTGTTTCATCAATAAATTGAACTAAGGCCAAAGAAGGAATTGCTAGGTGAGATGGGAGAACCACTTCTTTCCCATAAACTAAATGAAGGGGAGAAGTGCTAATGGAGGCCTTTTGTGTTATTCGCTCTGCTGAAAGAGCATACATTAAAGATTTGTGCCAATTTTTATGATTCTGATCAATGGTTCACTTAATGATTCTGATTAAGCTTTTATTTGTTGATTAAGCCAACCCATTCCCCTGTGGGTAATAATTGGCAGAATATTTAAGCTTTAAACCTCTTTTAAGTCCAAATTAAGTCATCACATTGCCAGAAAAATATGATGCATTATCAAACATTAAAGTAGAGGGTAAACCAAACCTGGTGATTATGAACTGATCTATGATATCAATGATGTGCTCAGCATTAGTTGTCTTGAGAGGAACTACTTCTACCTATTTAGTAAAATAATCTGTAGCTGTAAGGATATACCTATGCTGTTTAGAAGAGTGAGGAACGATCTCACCTATTATATCCAATCCCCATTGATCAAAGGGTTGATCGATATTGACTGGTTGTAAAGGAAATGATGGTTTCTTTTGTCTCCCAGCCACAGTTTGACAAATTTGACATTTCCTTACATAGCTATGTGCATCTTTAAATAGTGTAGGCGAGTAGTATCCTCCGCACAAAATTTTATGTGCTGTAGCATCTCCAGCATAATGTCCACCTGTTGGTCCATCATGGAGTTCCTGCAATAACTTTTCAACTTCATATTCCTCAAGACATTGAAGGAGAACAAAATCATAATTCATCCTAAAATGTACATCGTTTACGAGTTGATACTGCTTAGCCTTCAACCTCAAAATTATTTTCTTTGTATAATCCATATTTGAAGGAGCATATCTGTTCTTTAGATAGAATATGATAGTAGCATACATTGATTCAATATCATTTAGGTTTACCTCATACATTTGTACTTCTTGATTATAGGATGGTATTTCAGAAATAAGTGATGCTCCAGGCAACATTTTGCAAAAGCCTTGACCTTTTACAATATTTGCTGGCTTTATCTCAGCATCATATTCTTGTAAGGAAGTAACCCAATTTGCTCCTTTTCACCCACGTCTTTCTATACTAAGTGATTTCTTACTGCTGGAAATGGTACTATGATTTTTTATGGGTTTTAAGAAGAAAGGGTATGAAATGCTTGATCACTTTGAAAATAGCATAAGCTTGTTTCTCAACATCTGAATAATTTAATTCAACCCCTTGTAGATTTGAACTGAAGAAGGCGATTGGGGCTTCTGCCTTGTGTTGATTGGCTTGAGAGAGTATTGCAGCATATGATTTATCAGAAGAAAATGTATACGAAATGACAGGATAGGAAAAATTTGGAGTCGCTAAGGATGGGGCATTAATAATCACTTGCTTAATCAGATTGAATGCTTCATATTCCTCTTGGCCCCATTTGAAGAGCCAATTATTTTTTATCATTACTTGTAATGGTGACACAATCTTTTGGAAATATGGAACAAATCTTTTAACAAAATGAATCTGGCCAAGGAAGGATTGCATATCTTTCTTGTTGTGAGGCAAGGGTATTTTGGAAATCTCCTTAATTTTGTCGGGATCAATATGGATTCCAAATTTTAACACTACAAATCCAAGAAGTTTTCCTTCACTTAATGCAAAAAATGACTTTTTTGGATTAAGTGAAATCCCATACCTTTCGCAACATTGGAAGATCTGCTTTAAGTTTCTAAGGTGATTACCACATTTTTTAGAATATATAGTTATGCCATTCAAGTAAATCACCACTGATTTATTTACTAATCCCTTAAATGCGATGTCCATGGCCGTTTGAAATGTGGAGCCAACATTAATTAGTCCAAATGACATCTTTTGATATGCGTAAGTACCCCATTTGGTTCTGAACGTGGTTTTCAGTTGATCGTCGGGGTGGACCAGAACCTGGTTGTACTCGGAGAAACCATCTAAAAAGGACATTGATTATGATCCTGCAACTGCTTGCAATATTTGTTCCATAGGAGGCAGGGGAAAATTATCATTTTGTCAGGCTTTGTTAAGATTTTGAAAGTCAATACAAATTCTAATGTCTCTATTTTTCTTTTTGACGGGAACCAAGTGGGAAACCCATCTAGAATGTCGAATGGGAAAAATAATATTGGCTTTCAATAATTTATTGAGCTCATATTTAATCTAGATTTCCATATTAGGATGGATCTTCCTTAGCTTTTGTTGGAAAGGTTTTCATTAGCTATCATTGGGATAGTATGCTGAATAATTGAAGTGTCGTAAGTCTTAAGGTCATCGTAGTTCCAGGCAAAGACAATTTTGTATTGTTTTAGGAGACGAACAAAGGTTAATTTTTCTTCAGCGGCTAGGCCAAGACCTAGGTTGATATTCCGTGGCTTGGTATCCATTCCTAGATTTACTAATTCATAGTTTAGAGTTGAAATCTGAAGTTTTGAATTGGTAGATCTCTTAAATCGGTCTTTAAAATCATATAGGTCTTCCAACTTGACTATAGATTTTGGTATAATGTTATTAGTGCTTTCTTGTTGCCACTGTTTGTCATGCTAGTCCTCATCAATTATCTGATTAGTGTAAGATATTTTCGATGTTAGGAAACTTACAATATCAGGATCATCGTTGAAAATTCTCCAGTTTGTAGCGTTACCTGGGATTGAGGGCCTAAAGATCAATTTTATTGAGAATCTGTCTGGGCTATAGTCTTTTGATGGAATGAGCTTGGAAGCTACGTTTTCCAGGAGGTCAGCACTAGCATTTTAGAGTCTGGGAAAAGTGAAATATTGAATGCTATAAAATGTTCAGTCAAATCTTGCACTAAAGATTGATAATGTTTTAAATGACCTGAAAGACAATGTATAGTATTTCACATCTATTTAATAACAATCTCAGAGTCTCCGAAGACTTGTAGATACTTGATATGTAATCTGATTGCCTTGTACAGTCCTTGGACTAGGGCTTCTTATTCTGCAGTGTTGTTTGTGCAATCAAACTCAAGTCTACATGTTAGCATAGTTTGTTTTCCCTCTAGACTAACTAATACGCACCACATACCTGTGGATTAGATGACAACCTTATTGTAACTTGATTTAGTTCACCGATTACTTCAACCTATGATCAGTCCAGCTAAACTATGAGTACTGCAGATTTTTGAAGTTGGACGTTTAACATTGCACATATTATTTTAGGTAAGATATTAGATGAAGCTACTGAATCTATTAAACAATTCTGCAAGTTTTTATTGAAAATTTTGTAAGTAAGAAGGAATGGAGGAGTATGATATTTTGACCTACCTCCAATTAAAGCAATATCATTCGAATCAAATTTATTACCCATATTAGTTGGAGGTCTTCCCATCTCATGAGAAGCTTGCGAGATTACAACAGCAGGAACAGGTGAAACGGAAATTGCATGTAACTCTTTCAAAAGTAGCTTCTATTGATGTTTTAGTTTGCTCAATTCATGAAAAGTAATGTTAGCCCTAGTCTACTTCATGTCTTCAATGATATTATACTCCATCTCGTCAGAAACAATTAGTGTTTTAGATGAAGTTGGTGAATCGGATTGGACTGGGCTTGTTTGAGTCACTTTTGGTGATGATTCCTTACCTACAACTTTATCTTTTGATGTTAAGCTTGCACTCTTTTGCTTAGGACTAGGTTATGGAGGATCGAGTTGATTTATACTTCTAGTACTAACTGGTGATGCCTCTTGATCCTCTTCGTCTGGAAGGATGACGTCCCATTCTATGTACTTCTACAACTTCATCTTCATTAGTAGGTTCCTCGTTAGAAACTTCCTCTTCTTCTTCTTCAGATTCTGCATTTGTTATAGTATTGAGTAGCTTTGAATCAGTTGAAGGATTTTTTCTATAAGGCTTGTAAGGCTTTTTAGAAGAAGTCTCTACTACTTGTCTCTTAATGTCAACCATTTCGTTAGACATGGTTTTTAGGACTTTCTGCAATCCTTCTAAATCAAATGGGTCTTTTGATTGGTTTTTCTTAGGATCATCTCTAAAAGTAAATTTCTTAGATTTTCTTTGATCGACAACATTTTTCTTTTCTAAAGCTAAGATACATTTTTCTACCGTTATCGCTTCCTTCATGT